>JBBPBP010000277.1:0-26782 GCA_037974735.1 Cicer chorassanicum
CGAGAATAAGCCTAGGGAGGACGAAAATGACCTAAATGTTCAACCAATGACACAAAATCACTTATTGGATGCAAAGATTGGTTAAAAACCCTAATTGGACGAGAATTAGCCTAGGGAGGACGAAAATGACCTAGGTGTTCAACCAATGACACAAATGTACTTATTGGAAGCACAAGATTGGTTAAAAACACTAATTGGACGAGAATAAGCCTTGGGAGAACGAAAATGACCTAAATGTTCAACCAATGACACAAAATCACTTATTGGATGCACAAGATTGGTTAAAAACCATTATTGGACGAGAATAAGCCTTGGGAGGACGAAAATGACCTAAATGTTCAACCAATGACACAAATGTACTTATTGGATGCACAAGATTTGTTAAAAACCCTAATTGGACGATAATAAGCCTTGGGAGGATGAAAATGACCTAAATGTTCAACCAATGACACAAAATCACTTATTGGATGCACAAGATTGGTTAAAAACCCTAATTGGACAAGAATAAGCCTAGGGAGAACGAAAATGACCTAAATGTTCAACCAATGACACAAAATCACTTATTGGATGCACAAGATTGGTTAAAAACCCTAATTGGACAAGAATAAGCCTAGGGAGAACGAAAATGACCTAAATGTTTAACCAATGACACAAAATCACTTTTTGGATGCACAAGATTGGTTAAAAACCCTAATTGGACGAGAATATGCCTAGGGAGGACGAAAATGACCTAAATGTTCAACCAATGACACAAAATCACTTATTGGATGCACAAGACAGGTTAAAAACCCCAATTGGAAGAGAATAAGCCTAGGGAGGACGAAAAGACCTAAATGTTCAACCAATGACACAAAATTACTTACTGGATGCACAAGATTGGTTAAAAACCCAAATTGGACGAGAATAAGCCTAGGGAGGACGAAAATGACCTAAATGTTCAACCAATGACACAAAATCACTTATTGGATGCACAAGATTGGTTAAAAACCCTAATTGGACGAGAATAAGCCTAGGGAGGACGAAAATGACCTAAATGTTCAACCAATGACACAAAATCACTTATTAGATGCACAAGATTGGGTAGAAACCCTAATTGGACGAGAATAAGCCTAGGGAGGACGAAAATGACCTAAATGTTCAAACATTGACACAAAATCACATATTGGATGCACAAGATTGGTTAAAAACCCTAATTGGACGAGAATAAGCCTTTGGAGGACGAAAATGACCTAAATGTTCAAACAATGACACAAAATCACTTATTAGATGCACAAGATTGGTTAAAAACCCTAAATGGACGAGAATAAGCCTAGGGAGGACGAAAATGACCTAAATGTTCAACCAATGACACAAAATCACTTATTGGATGCACAAGATTGGTTAAAAACCCTAATTGGACGAGAATAAGCCTAGGGAGAACGAAAATGACCTAAATGTTCAACCAATGACACAAAATCGCTTATTGGATGCACAAGATTGGTTAAAAACCCTAATTGGACGAGAATAAGCCTAGGGAGGACGAAAATGACCTAAATGTTCAACCAATGACACAAAATCACTTATTGGATGCACAAGATTTGTTAAAAACCCTAATTGGACGAGAATAAGACTAGGGAGGACGAAAATGACCTAAATGTTCAACCAATGACACAAAATCACTTATTGGATGCACAAGATTGGTTAAAAACCCTAATTGGACGAGAATAAGCCTTTGGAAGACGAAAATGACCTAAATGTTCAACCAATGACACAAAATCACTTATTGGATGCACAAGATTGGTTAAAAACCCTAATTGGACGAGAATAAGCCTAGGGAGGACGAAAATGACCTAAATGTTCAACCAATGACACAAAATCACTTATTGGATGCACAATATTTGTTCAAAACCCTAATTGGACGAGAATAAGCCTAGGGAGGACGAAAATGACCTAAATGTTCAACCAATGACACAAAATCACTTATTGGATGCACAAGATTGGTTAAAAACCCTAATTGGACGAGAATAAGCCTAGGGAGGACGAAAATGACCAAAATGTTGAACCAATGACACAAATGTACTTATTGGATGCACAAGATTTATTAAAAACCCTAATTGGACGAGAATAAGCCTAGGGAGGACGAAAATGACCTAAATGTTCAACCAATGACACAAAATCACTTATTGGATGCACAAGATTGGTTAAAAACCCTAATTGGACGAGAATAAGCCTTGGGAGGACGAAAATGACCTAAATGTTCAACCAATGACACAAAATTACTTATTGGATGCACGAGATTGGTTAAAAACCCTAATTGGACGAGAATATGCCTTGGGAGGACGAAAATGACCTAAATGTTCAACCAATGACACAAATGTACTTATTGGATGCACAAGATTGGTTAAAAACCCTAATTGGACGAGAATAAGCCTAGGGAGGAAGAAAATGACCTAAATGTTCAACCAATGACACAAATGCACTTATTGGATGCACAAGATTGGTTAAAAACCCTAATTGGACGAGAATAAGCCTTGGGAGGACGAAAATGACCTAAATGTTCAACCAATGACACAAATTTACTTATTGGATGCACAAGATTGGTTAAAAACCCTAATTGAACGAGAATAAGCCTAGGGAGGACGAAAATGACCTAAATGTTCAACCAATGACACAAAATCACTTATTGGATGCACAAGATTGGTTAAAAACCCTAATTGGACGAGAATAAGCCTAGGGAGGACGAAAATGACCTAAATGTTCAACCAATGACACAAAATCACTTATTGGATGCGCATGATTGGTTTAAAACCCTAATTGGACGAGAATAAGCCTAGGGAGGACGAAAATGACCTAAATGTTCAACCAATGACACAAAATCACTTATTGGATGCACAAGATTGGTTAAAAACCCTAATTGGACGAGAATAAGCCTAGGGAGGACGAAAATGACCTAAATGTTCAACCAATGACACAAAATCACTTATTGGATGCACAAGATTGGTTAAAAACCCTAATTGGACGAGAATAAGCATTGGGATGACGAAAATGACCTAAATGTTCAACCAATGGCACAAAATCTCTTATTGGATGGACAAGATTGGTTAAAAACCCTAATTGGACGAGAATAAGCCTAGGGAGGACGAAAATGACCTAAATGTTCGACCAATGAAACAAATGTACTTATTTGATGCACAAGATTGGTTAAAAACCCTAATTTGACGAGAATAAGCCTAGGGAGGACGAAAATGACCTAAATGTTCAACCAATGACACAAAATCACTTATTGGATGCACAAGATTGGTTAAAAACCCTAATTGGACGAGAATAAGCCTAGGGAGGACGAAAATGACCTAAATATTCAACCAATGACACAAAATAACTTATTGGATGCACAAGATTGGTTAAAAACCCTAATTGGACGAGAATAAGCATTGGGAGGACGAAAATGACCTAAATGTTCAACCAATGACACAAATGTACTTATTGGATGCACAAGATTGGTTAAAAACCCTATTTGGACGAGAATAAGCCTTGGGAGGACGAAAATGACCTAAATGTTCAACCAATGACACAAAATCACTTATTGGATGCACAAGATTGGTTCAAAACCCTAATTGGACGAGAATAAGACTTGGGAGGACGAAAATGACCTAAATGTTCAAACAATGGCACAAAATCACTTATTGGATGCACAAGATTGGTTCAATACCCTAATTGGACGAGAATAAGCCTAGGGAGGACGAAAATGACCTAAATGTTCAACCAATGACACAAAATCACTTATTGGATGCACAAGATTGGTTAAAAACCCTAATTGGACGAGAATAAGCCTAGGGAGGACGAAAATGACCTAAATGTTCAACCAATGACACAAAATCACTTATTGGATGCACAAGATTTGTTAAAAACCCTAATTGGACGAGAATAAGCCTAGGGAGGACGAAAAAATGATCTAAATGTTCAACCAATGACACAAAATCACTTATTGGATGCACAAGATTGGTTAAAAACCCTAATTGGACGAGATTAAGCCTAGGGAGGAAGAAGATGACCTAAATGTTCAACAAATGACACAAATGTACTTATTGGATGCACAAGATTGGTTAAAAACCCTAATTGGACGAGAATAAGCCTAGGGAGGACGAAAATGACCTAAATGTTCAACCAATGGCACAAAATCACTTATTGGATGCACAAGATTGGTTAAAAACCCTAATTGGACGAGAATTAGCCTAGGGAGGACGAAAATGACCTAAGTGTTCAACCAATGACACAAATGTACTTATTGGATGCACAAGATTGGTTAAAAACCCTAATTGGACGAGAATAAGACTAGAGAGGACGAAAATGACCTAAATGTTCAACCAATGACACAAAATCACTTATTGGATGCACAAGATTGGTTAAAAAACCTAATTGGACGAGAATAAGCCTAGGGAGGACGAAAATGACCTAAATGTTCAACCAATGACACAAAATCACTTATTGGATGCACAAGATTGGTTAAAAACCTTAAATGTTCAACCATTGACACAATATCACTTATTGGATGCACAAGATTGGTTAAAAACCCTAATTGACGAGAATAAGCCTTGGGAGGACGAAAATGACCTAAATGTTCAACCAATGACACAAAATCACTTATTGGATGCACAAGATTGGTTAAAAACCCAAATTGGACGAGAATAAGCCTTGGGAGGACGAAAATGACCTAAATGTTCAACCAAAGACACAAAATCACTTATTGGATGCACAAGATTGGTTAAAAACCCTAATTGGACGAGAATAAGCCTAGGGAGGACGAAAATGACCTAAATGTTCAACCAATGACACAAATGTACTTATTGGATGCACAAGATTGGTTAAAAACCCTAATTGGACGAGAATAAGCTAAGGGAGGACGAAAATGACCTAAATGTTCAACAAATGACACAAAATCACCTATTGGATGCACAAGATTGGTTAAAAACCCTAATTGGACGAGAATAAGCCTAGGGAGGACGAAAATGACCTAAATGTTCAACCAATGACACAAAATCACTTATTGGATGCACAAGATTGGTTAAAAACCCTAATTGGACGAGAATAAGCCTAGGGAGGACGAAAATGACCTAAATGTTCAACCAATGACACAAATGTAGTTATTGGATGCACAAGATTGGTTAAAAACCCTAATTGGACGAGAATAAGCCTATGGAGGACGAAAATGACCAAAATATTCAACCAATGACTCAAATGTAGTTATTGGATGCACAAGATTGGTTAAAAACCCTAATTGGACGAGAATAAGCTTAGGGAGGACGAAAATGACCAAAATATTCAACCAATGACTCAAAATCACTTATTGGATGCACAAGATTGGTTAAAAACCCTAATTGGACGAGAATAAGCCTAGGGAGGATGAAAATGACCTAAATGTTCAACCAATGACACAAATGTACTTATTGGATGCACAAGATTGGTTAAAAACCCTAGTTCGACGAGAATAAGCCTAGGGAGGACGAAAATGACCTAAATGTTCAACCAATGACACAAAATCACTTATTGGATGCACAAGATTGGTTAAAAACCCTAATTGGACGAGAATAAGCCTAGGGAGGACGAAAATGACCTAAATGTTCAACCAATGCCACAAATGTACTTATTGGATGCATAAGATTGGTTAAAAACCCTAATTCGACGAGAATAAGCCTTGGGAGGATGAAAATGACATAAATGTTCAACCAATGACACAAAATCACTTATTGTATGCACAAGATTGGTTAAAAACCCTAATTGGACGAGAATAGGCCTTGGGAGGACGAAAATGACCTAAATATTCAACCAATGACACAAATGTAGTTATTGGATGCACAAGATTGGTTAAAAACCCTAATTGGACGAGAATAAGCCTAGGGAGGACGAAAATGACCTAAATGTTCAACCAATGACACAAAATCACTTATTGGATGCACAAGATTGGTTAAAAACCCTAATTGGACGAGAATAAGCCTAGGGAGGACGAAAATTACCTAAATCTTCAACCAATGACACAAATGTACTTATTGGATGCACAAGATTTGTTAAAAACCCTAATTGGACGAGAATAAGCCTAGGGAGGACGAAAATGACCTAAATGTTCAACCAATGACACAAATGTACTTATTGGATGCACAAGATTGGTTAAAAACCCTAATTGGACGAGAATAAGCCTTGGGAGGAGGAAAATGACCTAAATGTTCAACGAATGACACAAATGTACTTATTGGATGCACAAGATTGGTTAAAAACCCTAATTGGACGAGAATAAGCCTTGGGAGGACGAAAATGACCTAAATGTTTAACCAATGACACAAAATCACTTATTGGATGCACAAGATTGGTTAAAAACCTTAATTAACCGAGAATAAGCCTTGGGAGGACGAAAATTACCTAAATGTTCAACCAAAGACAGAAAATCACTTATTGGATGCACAAGATTGGTTAAAAACCCTAATTGGACGAGAATAAGCCTTGGGAGGACGAAAATGACCTAAATGTTCAACCAATGACACAAATGTACTTATTGGATGCACAAGATTGGTTAAAAACCCTAATTGGACGAGAACAAGCCTTGGGAGGACGAAAATGACCTAAATGTTCAACCAATGACACAAAATCACTTATTGGATGCACAAGATTTGTTAAAAACCCTAATTGGACGAGAATAAGCCTAGGGAGGACGAAAATGACCTAAATGTTCAACCAATGACACAAAATCACTTATTGGTTGCACAAGATTGGTTAAAAACCCTAATTCGACGAGAATAAGCCTAGGGAGGACGAAAATGACCTAAATGTTCAACCAATGACACAAAATCACTTATTGGATGCACAAGATTGGTTAAAAACCCTAATTGGACGAGAATAAGCCTAGGGAGGACGAAAATGACCTAAATGTTCAACCAAGGACACAAAATCACTTATTGATTGCACAAGAATGGTTAAAAACCCTAATTGGACGAGAATAAGCCTTGGGAGGACGAAAATGACCTAAATGTTCAACCAATGACACAAAATCACTTATTGGATGCACAAGATTGGTTAAAAACCCTAATTAGACGAGAATATGCCTTTGGAGGACATAAATGACCTAAATGTTCAACCAATGACACAAACGTACTTATTGGATGCACAAGATTGGTTAAAAACCCTAATTGGACGAGAATAAGCCTAGGGAGGACGAAAATGACCTAAATGTTCAACCAATGGCACAAAATCACTTATTGGATGCACAAGATTGGTTAAAAACCCTAATTGGACGAGAATAAGCCTAGGGAGGACGAAAATGACCTAAATGTTCAACCAATAACACAAAATCACTTATTGGATGCACAAGATTGGTTAAAAACCCTAATTAGACGAGAATAAGCCTAGGGAGGACGAAAATGACCTAAATGTTCAACCAATGACACAAAATCACTTATTGGATGCACAAGATTGGTTAAAAAACCTAATTGGACGAGAATAAGCCTAGGGAGGACGAAAATGACCTAAATGTTCAACCAATGACACAAAATCACTTATTGGATGCACAAGATTTGTTAAAAACACTAATTGGATGAGAATAAGCGTTGGGAGAACGAAAATGACCTAAATGTTGAACCAATGACACAAAATCACTTATTGGATGCACAAGATTGGTTAAAAACCATTATTGGACGAGAATAAGCCTTGGGAGGACGAAAATGACCTAAATGTTCAACCAATGACACAAATGTACTTATTGGATGCCCAAGATTTGTTAAAAACCCTAATTGGACGATAATAAGCCTTTGGAGGACGAAAATGACCTAAATGTTCAACCAATGACACAAAATCACTTATTGGATGCACAAGATTGGTTAAAAACCCTAATTGAAGAAGAATAAGCCTAGGGAGAACGAAAATGACCTAAATGTTTAACCAATGACACAAAATCACTTATTGGATGCATAAGATTGGTTAAAAACCCTAATTGGACGAGAACAAGCCTTGGTAGGACGAAAATGAGCTAAATGTTCAACCAATGACACAAATATACTTATTGGATGCACAAGATTGGTTAAAAACCCCCATTGGACGAGAATAAGCCTATGGAGGACGAAAATGACCTAAATGTTCAACCAATGACACAAAATCACTTATTGGATGCACAAGATTGGTTAAAAACCCTAATTGGACGAGAATAAGCCTAGGGAGGACGAAAAAATGATCTAAATGTACAACCAATGACACAAATGTACTTATTGGATGTACAAGATTGGTTAAAAACTCTAATTGGACGAGAATAAGCCTAGGGAGGACGAAAATGACCTAAATGTTCAACCAATGACACAAAAACACTTATTGGATGCACAAGATTTGTTAAAAACCCTAATTGGACGATAATAAGCCTTGGGAGGACGAAAATGACCTAAATGTTCAACCAATGACACAAATGTACTTATTGGATGCACAAGATTTGTTAAAAACCCTAATTGGACGATAATAAGCCTTGGGAGGAAGAAAATGACCTAAATGTTCAACCAATGACACAAAATCACTTATTGAATGCACAAGATTGGTTAAAAACGCTAATTGGACAAGAATAAGCCTAGGGAGAACGAAAATGACCTAAATGTTTAACCAATGACACAAAATCACTTATTGGATGCACAAGATTGGTAAAAAACCCTAATTGGACGAGAATACGCCTAGGGAGGACGAAAATGACCTAAATGTTCAACCAATGACACAAAATCACTTTTTGGATGCACAAGATTGGTTAAAAACCCTAATTGGACGAGAATAAGCCTAGGGAGGACGAAAATGACCTAAATGTTGAACCAATGACACAAAATTACTTATTGGATGCACAAGATTGGTTAAAAACCCTAATTGGACGAGAATAAGCCTAGGGAGGACGAAAATGACCTAAATGTTCAACCAATGACACAAAATAACTTATTGGATGCACAAGATTGGTTAAAAACCCTAATTGGACAAGAATAAGCCTTGGGAGGACGAAAATGACCTAAATGTTCAACCAATGACACAAATGTACTTATTGGATGCACAAGATTGGTTAAAAACCCTAATTGGACGAGAAAAAGCCTTGGGAGGACGAAAATGACCTAAATGTTCAACCAATGACACAAATGTAATTATTGGATGCACAAGATTGGTTAAAAACCCTAATTGGACGAGAATAAGCCTTGGGAGGACGAAAATGACCTAAATGTTCAACCAATGACACAAATGTACTTATTGGATGCACAAGATTGGTTAAAAACCCTAATTGGATGAGAATCAGCCTTGGGAGGACGAAAATTACCTAAATGTTCAACCAATGACACAAATGTAGTTATTGGATGCACAAGATTGGTTAAAAACCCTAATTGGACGAGAATAAGCCTTGGGAGGACGAAAATGACCTAAATGTTCAACCAATGACACAAATGTACTTATTGGATGCACAAGATTGGTTAAAAACCCTAATTGGACGAGAATAAGCCTTGGGAGGACGAAAATGACCTAAATGTTCAACCAATGACACAAAATCATTTATTGGATGCACAAGATTGTTTAACAACCCTAATTGGACGAGAATAAGCCTTGGGAGGACGAAAAATGACCTAAATGTTCAACCAATTACATAAATGTACTTATTGGATGCACAAGATTGGTTAAAAACCCTAATTGGACGAGAATAAGCCTAGGGAGGACGAAAATGACCTAAATGTTCAACCAATGACACAAAATCACTTATTGGATGCACAAGATTGGTTAAAAACCCTAATTGGACGAGAATAAGCCTTGGGAGGACAAAAATGACCTAAATGTTCAACCAATGACACAAATGTACTTATTGGATGCATAAGATTGGTTAAAAACCCTAATTGGACAAGAATAAGCCTTGGGAGGACGAAAATGACCTAAATGTTCAACCAATAACACAAATTTGCTTATTGGATGCACAAGATTGGTTAAAAACCCTAATTGGACGAGAATAAGCCTAGGGAGGACGAAAATGACTTAAATGTTCAACCAATGACACAAAATCACTTATTGGATGCACAAGATTGGTTAAAAACCCTAATTGGACGAGAATAAGCCTTGGGAGGACGAAAACGTCCTAAATGTTCGACCAATGACACAAATGTACTTATTGGATGCACAAGATTGGTTAAAAACCCTAATTGGACGAGAATAAGCCTTGGGAGGACGAAAATGACCTAAATGTTCAACCAATGACACAAAATCACTTATTGGATGCACAATATTGGAGAAAAACCCTAATTGGATGAGAATAAGCCTTGGGAGGACGAAAATGACCTAAATGTTCAACCAATGACACAAAATCACTTATTGGATGCACAAGATTGGTTAAAAATTGTAATTGGTCGAGAATAAGCCTTAGGAGGACGAAAATGACCTAAATGTTCAACCAATGACACAAATGTACTTATTGGATGCACAAGATTGGTTAAAAACCCTAATTGGACGAGAATAAGCCTTGGGAGGACGAAAATGACCTAAATGTTCAACCAATGACACAAATGTACTTATTGGATGCACAAGATTGGTTAAAAACCCTAATTGGACGAGAATAAGCCTTGGGAGGACGAAAATGACCTAAATGTTCAACCAACGACACAAAATCACTTATTGGAAGCACAAGATTGGTTAAAAACCCTAATTGGACGAGAATAAGCCTTGGGAGGACGAAATGACCTAAATGTTCAACCAATGACACCAATGTACTTATTGGATGCACAAGATTGGTTAAAAACCCTAATTGGACGAGAATAAGCCTTGGGAGGACGAAAATGACCTAAATGTTCAACCAATGACACAAATGTACTTATTGGATGCACAAGATTGGTTAAAAACCCTAATTGGAAGAGAATAAGCCTTGGGAGGACGAAAATGACCTAAATGTTCAACCAATAAAACAAATGTACTTATTGGATGCACAAGATTGGTTAAAAACCCTAATTGGACGAGAATTAACCTTGGGAGGACGAAAATGACCTAAATGTTCAACCAATGACACAAATGTACTTATTGGATGCACAAGATTGGTTAAAAACCCTAATTGGACGAGAATAAGCCTTGGGAGGACGAAAATGACCTAAATGTTCAACCAATGACACAAATGTACTTATTGGATGCACAAGATTGGTTAAAAACCCTAATTGGACGAGTATAAGCCTTTGGAGGATGAAAATGACCTAAATGTTCAACCAATGACACAAAATCACTTATTGGATGCACAAGATTGTTTAAAAACCCTAATTGGCTACAATAAGCCTTGGGAGGACGAAAATGTTCTAAATGTTCAACCAATGACACAAAATCACTTCTTGGATGCACAATATTGGTTAAAAATCCTATTTGGTCGAGAATAAGTCTTGGGAGGATGAAAATGACCTAAATATTCAACCAATGACACAAAATCACTTATTGGATGCACAAGATTGGTTAAAAACCCTAATTGGACGAGAATAAGCCTTGGGAGGACGAAAATGACCTAAATGTTCAACCAATGACACAAATGTACTTATTGGATGCACAAGATTGGTTAAAAACCCTAATTGGAAGAGAATAAGCCTTGGGAGGACGAAAATGACCTAAATCTTCAACCAATGACACAAATGTTCTTATTGGATGCACAAGATTGGTTAAAAACCCTAATTGGACGAGAATAAGCCTTGGGAGGACGAAAATGACCTAAATGTTCAACCAATGACACAAATGTACTTATTGGATGCACAAGATTGGTTAAAAACCCTAATTGGACGAGAATAAGCATTGGGAGGACGGAAATGACCTAAATGTTCAACCAATGACACAAAATTACTTATTGGATGCACAAGATTGGTTAAAAACCTAATTGTACGAGAATAAGCCTAGGGAGAACGAAAATGACCTAAATGTTCAACCAATGACACAAATGTACTTATTCGATGCACAAGATTGGTTAAAAAACCTAATTGGATGAGAATAAGGCTAGGGAGGACGAAAATGACCTAAATGTTCAACCAATGACACAAAATCACTTATTGGATGCACAAGATTGGTTAAAAACCCTAATTGGACGAGAATAAGCCTTGGGAGGACGAAAATGACCTAAATGTTCAACCAATGACACAAATGTACTTATTGGATGCACAAGATTGGTTAAAAACCCTAATTGTACGAGAATAAGACTAGGGAGGACGAAAATGACCTAAATGTTCAACCAATGACACAAAATCACTTATTGGATGCACAAGATTGGTTAAAAACCCTAATTGGACGAGAATAAGCCTTGGGAGGACGAAAATGACCTAAATGTTCAACCAATGACACAAAATCACTTATTGGAGGCACAAGATTGGTTAAAAACCCTAATTGGACGAGAATAAGCCTAGGGAGGTCGAAAATGACCTAAATGTTCAACCAATGACACAAATGTACTTATTGGATGCACAAGATTGGTTAAAAACCCTAATTGGATGAGAATAAGCCTAGGGAGGACGAAAATGACCTAAATGTTCAACCAATGACACAAAATCACTTATTGGATGCACAAGATTGGTTAAAAACCGTAATTGGACGAGAATAAGCCTAGGGAGGACGAAAATGACCTAAATGTTCAACCAATGACACAAATGTACTAATTGGATGCACAAGATTTGTTAAAAACCCTAATTGGATGAGAATAAGCCTTGGGAGGACGAAAATGACCTAAATGTTCTACCAATGACACAAAATCACTTATTGGATGCACAAGATTGGTTAAAAACCCTAATTGGACGAGAATAAGCCTTGGGAGGACGAAAATGACCTAAATGTTCAACCAATGACACAAATGTACTTATTGGATGCACAAGATTGGTTAAAAACCCTAATTGGACGAGAATAAGCCTAAGGAGGATGAAAATGACCTAAATGTTCAACCAATGACACAAATGTACTTATTGGATGCACAAGATTGGTTAAAAACCCTAATTGGATGAGAATAAGCCTTGGGAGGACGAAAATGACCTAAATGTTCAACCAATGACACAAATGTACTTATTGGATGCACAAGATTGGTTAGAAACCCTAATTGGACGAGAATCAGCCTTGGGAGGACGAAAATGACCTAAATGTTCAACCAATGACACAAAATCACATATTGGATGCACAAGATTGGTTAAAAACCCTAATTGGACGAGAATAAGCCTTGGGAGGACGAAAATGACCTAAATGTTCAACCAATGACACAAATGTACTTATTGGATGCACAAGATTGGTTAAAAACCCTAATTGGACGAGAATAAGCCTTGGGAGGACGAAAATGACCTAAATGTTCAACCAATGACACAGCTGTACTTATTGGATGCACAAGATTGGTTAAAAACCCTAATTGGACGAGAATAAGCCTTGGGAGGACGAAAATGACCTAAATGTTCAACCAATGACACAAATGTACTTATTGGATGCACAAGATTGGTTAAAAACCCTAATTGGACGAGAATAAGCCTTGGGAGGACGAAAATGACCTAAATATTCAACCAATGACACAAATCTACTTATTGGATGCACAAGATTGGTTAAAAACCCTAATTGGACGAGAATAAGCCTTGGGAGGACGAAAATGACCTAAATGTTCAACCAATGACACAAATGTACTTATTGGATGCACAAGATTGGTTAAAAACCCTAATTGGACGAGAATAAGCCTTGGGAGGACGAAAATGACCTAAATGTTCAACCAATGAAACAAAATCACTTATTGGATGCATAAGATTGGTTAAAAACCCTAATTGGACGAGAATAAGCCTTGGGAGGACGAAAATGACCTAAATGTTCAACCAATGACACAAATGTACTTATTGGATGCACAAGATTGGTTAAAAACCCTAATTGGAAGAGAATAAGCATAGGGAGGACGAAAATGACCTAGATGTTCAACCAATGACACAAAATCACTTATTGGATGCACAAGATTGGTTAAAAACCCTAATTGGACGAGAATAAGCCTTGGGAGGACGAAAATGACCTAAATGTTCAACCAATGACACAAATGTACTTATTGGATGCACAAGATTGGTTAAAAACCCTAATTGGACGAGAATAAGCCTAGGGAGGACGAAAATGACCTAAATGTTCAATTAGTGACACAAATGTACTTATTGGATGCACAAGATTGGTTAAAAACCCTAATTGGACGAGAATAAGCCTTGGGAGGACGAAAATGACCTAAATGTTCAACCAATGACACAAATGTACTTATTGGATGCACAAGATTGGTTAAAAACCCGAATTGGACGAGAATAAGCCATGGGAGGACGAAAATGACCTAAATGTTCAACCAATGACACAAATGTACTTATTGGATGCACAAGATTGGTTAAAAACCCTAATTGGACGAGAATAAGCCTTGGGAGGACGAAAATGACCTAAATGTTCAACCAATGACACAAATGTACTTATTGGATACACAAGATTGGTTAAAATCCCTAATTGGACGAGAATAAGCATTGGGAGGACGAAAATGACCTAAATCTTCAACCAATGACACAAAAGTAATTATTGGATGCACAAGATTGGTTAAAAACCCTAATTGGACGAGAATAAGCCTTGGGAGGACGAAAATGACCTAAATGTTCAACCAATGACACAAATGTACTTATTGGATGCACAAGATTGGTTAAAAACCCTAATTGGACGAGAATAAGCCTTGGGAGGAAGAAAATGACCTATATGTTCAACCAATGACACAAATGTACTTATTGGATGCACAAGATTGGTTAAAAACCCTAATTGGACGAGAATAAGCCTTGGGAGGACGAAAATGACCTAAATGTTCAACCAATGACACAAATGTACTTATTGGATGCACAAGATTGGTTAAAAACCCTAATTGGACGAGAATAAGCCATGGGAGGACAAAAATGATCTAAATGTTCAACCAACGACACAAAATCACTTATTGGATGCACGAGATTAATTAAAAACCCTAATTGGACGAGAATAAGTCTTGGGAGGTCGAAAATGACTTAAATGTTCATCAAACGACACAAAATCACTTATTGGATGCACAAGATTGGTTAAAAACCCTAATTGGACGAGAATAAGCCTTGGGAGGACGAAAATGACCTAAATGTTCAACCAATGACACAAATGTACTTATTGGATGCACAAGATTGGTTAAAAACTCTAATTGGACGAGAATAAACCTTGGGAGGACGAAAATGACCTAAATGTTCAACCAATGGTATAAAATCACTTATTGGATGCACAAGATTGGTTAAAAACCCTAATTGGACGAGAATAAGCCTTGGGAGGACGAAAATGACCTAAATGTTCAACCAATGACACAAAATCACTTATTGGATGCACAAGATTGGTTAAAAACCCTAATTGGACGAGAATAAGCCTAGGGAGGAGGAAAATGACCTAAATATTCAACAAATGACACAAAATCACTTATTGGATGCACAAGATTGGTTAAAAACCCTAATTGGACGAGAATAAGCCTAGGGAGGACGAAAATGACCTTAATGTTCAACCAATGACATAAATGTACTTATTGGATGCACAAGATTGGTTAAAAACCCTAATTGGACGAGAATAAGCCTAGGGAGGACGAAAATGACCTAAATGTTCAACCAATGACACAAAATCACTTATTGGATGCACAAGATTGGTTAAAAACCCTAATTGGACGAGAATAAGCCTAGGGAGGACGAAAATGACCTAAATGTTCAACCAATGACACAAATGTACTTATTGGATGCACAAGATTGGTTAAATACCCTAATTGGACGAGAATACGCCTAGGGAGGACGAAAATGACCTAAATGTTCAACCAATGACACAAAATCACTTATTGGATGCACAAGATTGGTTAAAAACCCTAATTGGACGAGAATAAGCCTAGGGAGGACGAAAATGACCTAAATGTTCAACCATCGACACAAATGTAGTTATTGGATGCACAAGATTGGTTAAAAACCCTAATTGGACGAGAATAAGCCTAGGGAGGACGAAAATGACCAAAATGTTCAACCAATGACACAAAATCACTTATTGGATGCACAAGATTGGTTAAAAACCCTAATTGGACGAGAATAAGCCTTGGGAGGACAAAAATGACCTAAATGTTCAACCAATGACACAAATGTACTTATTGGATGCACAAGATTGGTTAAAACCCCTAATTGGACGAGAATAAGAGTAGGGAGGACGAAAATGACCTAAATGTTCAACCAATGACACAAAATCACTTATTGGATGCACAAGATTGGTTAAAAACCCTAATTGGACAAGAATAAGCCTTGGGAGGATGAAAAATGACCTAAATGTTCAACCAATGACACAAATGTACTTATTGGATGCACAAGATTGGTTAAAAACCCTAATTGGACGTGAATAAGCCTTGGGAGGACAAAGATGACCTAAATGTTCAACCAATGGCACAATATCACTTATTGGATGCACAAGATTGGTTAAAAACCCTAACTGACGAGAATAAGCCTTGGGAGGACGAAAATGACCTTAATGATCAACCAATGACACAAAATCACTTATTGGGTGCACAAGATTGGTTAAAAACCCTAATTGGACGAGAATAAGCCTTGGGAGGACGAAAATGACCTAAATGTTCAACCAATAGCACAAAATCACTTATTGGATGCACAAGACTGGTTAAAAACCCTAATTGGACGAGAATAAGCCCTGGGAGGACGAAAATGACCTAAATGTTCAACCAATGACACAAAATCACTTATTTGATGCACAAGATTGGTTAAAAACCCTTATTGGACGAGAATAAGCCTAGGGAGGACGAAAATGACCTAAATGTTCAACCAATGACACAAAATCACTTATTGGATGCACAAGATTGGTTAAAAACCCTAATTGGACGAGAATAAGCATTGGGAGGACGAAAATGACCTAAATGTTCAACCAATGACACAAATGTACTTATTGGATGCACAAGATTGGTTAAAAACCCTAATTGGACGAGAATAAGCCTAGGGAGGATGAAAATGACCTAAATATTCAACCAATGACACAAAATCACTTATTGGATGCACAAGATTGGTTTAAAACCCTAATTGGACGAGAATAAGCCTTGGGAGGACGAAAATGACCTAAATGTTCAACCAATGACACAAATGTACTTATTGGATGCACAAGATTGGTTAAAAACCCTAATTGGACGAGAATAAGCCTTGGGAGGACGAAAATAACCTAAATGTTCAAACAATGACACAAAATCCTTTATTGGATGCACAAGATTGGTTAAAAACCCTAATTGGACGAGAATAAGCCTTGGGAGGACGAAAATGACCTAAATGTTCAACCAATGACACAAAATCACTTATTGGATGCACAAGATTGGTTAAAAACCCTAATTGGAAAAGAATAAGCCTTGGGAGGACGAAAATGACCTAAATGTTCAACCAATGACACAAATGTACTTATTGGATGCACAAGATTGGTTAAAAACCCTAATTGGACGAGAATAAGACTTGGGAGGACGAAAATGACCTAAATGTTCAACCAATAGCACAAAATCACTTATTGGATGCACAAGATTGGTTAAAACCCCTAATTGGACGAGAATAAGCCTTTTGAGGACGAAAAAGACCTAAATGCTCAACCAATGACACAAAATCACTTATTTGATGCACAAGATTGGTTAAAAACCCTTATTGGACGACAATAAGCCTTGGGAGGACGAAAATGTCCTAAATGTTCAACCAATGACACAAATGTACTTATTGGATTCACAAGATTGGTTAAAAACCCTAATTGGACGATAATAAGCCTAGGGAGGACGAAAATAACCTAAATGTTCAACTAATGACACAAATGTACTTATTGGATGCACAAGATTGGTTAAAAAGCCTAATTGGACGTGAATAAGCCTTGGGAGGACAAAGATGACCTAAATGTTCAACCAATGGCACAATATCACTTATTGGATGCACAAGATTGGTTAAAAACCCTCATAGATGAGAATAAGCCTTGGGAGGACGAAAATGACCTAAATGTTCAACCAATGACACAAAATCACTTATTGGATGCAAAAGATTGGTTAAAAACCCTAATTGGACGAGAATAAGCCTTGGGAGGACGAAAATGACCTAAATGTTCAACTAATGGAACAAAATCACTCTTTAGATACACAAGATTGGTTAAAAACCCTAATTGGACTAGAATAAGCCTTGGGAGGACAAAAATGACCTAAATGTTCAACCAATGACACAAATGTACTTATTGGATGCACAAGATTGGTCAAAAACCCTAATTGTACGAGAATAAGCCTTGGGAGGACGAAAATGACCTAAATGTTCAACCAATGACACAAAATCATTTATTGGATGCACAAGATTGTTTAAAAACCCTAATTGGACGAGAATAAGCCTTGGGAGGACGAAAAATGACCTAAATGTTCAACCAATTACATAAATGTACTTATTGGATGCACAAGATTGGTTAAAAACCCTAATTGGACGAGAATAAGCCTAGGGAGGACGAAAATGACCTAAATGTTCAACCAATGACACAAAATCACTTATTGGATGCACAAGATTGGTTAAAAACCCTAATTGGACGAGAATAAGCCTTCGGAGGACGAAATTGACCTAAATGTTCAACAAATGACACAAAATCACTTATTGGATGCACAAGATTGGTTAAAAACCCTAATTGGACGAGAATAAGCCTTGGGAGGACGAAAATGACCTAAATGTTCAACCAATAGCACAAAATCACTTATTGGATGCACAAGATTGGTTAAAAACCCTAATTGGACGAGAATAAGCCCTGGGAGGACGAAAATGACCTAAATGTTCAACCAATGACACAAATGTACTTATTGGATGCACAAGATTGGTTAAAAACCCTAATTGGACGTGAATAAGCCTTGGGAGGACAAAGATGACCTAAATGTTCAACCAATGGCACAATATCACTTATTGGATGCACAAGATTGGTTAAAAACCCTAATTGACGAGAATAAGCCTTGGGAGGACAAAAATGACCTAAATGATCAACCAATGACACAAAATCACTTATTGGATGCACAAGATTGGTTAAAAACCCTAATTGGACGAGAATAAGCCTAGGGAGGACGAAAATGACCTAAATGTTCAACCAATGACACAAAATCACTTATTGGATGCACAAGATTGGTTAAAAACCCTAATTGGACGAGAATAAGCCTTGGGAGGACGAAAATGACCTAAATGTTCAACCAATGACACAAATGTACTTATTGGATGCACAAGATTGGTTAAAAACCCTAATTCGACGAGTATAAGCCTAGGGAGGACAGCTGAATGAAACAAAAGTTTCACGTTCGGTTTTGAAGACCTAAATGTTCAACCAATGACACAAATGTACTTATTGGATGAACAAGAGTGGTTAAAAACCTTAATTGGACGAGAATAACCCTAGGGAGGATGAAAATGATCTAAATGTTCAACCAATGACACAAAATCACTTATTGGATGCACAAGATTGGTTAAAAACCCTAATTGGACGAGAATAAGCCTAGGGAGGACGAAAATGACCTAAATGTTCAACCAATGACACAAATGTAGTTATTGGATGCACAAGATTGGTTAGAAACCCTAATTGGACGAGAATTAGCGTTGGGAGGACGAAAATGACCTAAATGTTCAACCAATGACACAAAATCACTTATTGGATGCACAAGATTGGTTAAAAACCCTAATTGGACGAGAATAAGCCTAGGGAGGACGAAAATGACCTAAATGTTCAACCAATGACACAAAATCACTTATTGGATGCACAAGATTGGTTAAAAACCCTAATTGGACGAGAATAAGCTTTTGGAGGTCATAAATGACCTAAATGTTCAACTAATGACACAAATGTACTTATTGGATGCACAAGATTGTTAAAAAACCCTAATTGGACGAGAATAAGTATTGGGAGGACGAAATTGACCTAAATGTTCAACCAATGACACAAAATCACTTATTGGATGCACAAGATTGGTTAAAAACCCTAATTGGACGAGAATAAGCCTTGGGAGGACGAAAATGACCTAAATGTTCAACCAATGACACAAATGTACTTATTGGATGCACAAGATTGGTTAAAAACCCTAATTGGAAGAGAATAAGCCTTGGGAGGACGAAAATGACCTAAATGTTCAACCAATAAAACAAATGTACTTATTGGATGCACAAGATTGGTTAAAAACCCTAATTGGACGAGAATTAACCTTGGGAGGACGAAAATGACCTAAATGTTCAACCAATGACACAAATGTACTTATTGGATGCACAAGATTGGTTAAAAACCCTAATTGGACGAGAATAAGCCTTGGGAGGACGAAAATGACCTAAATGTTCAACCAATGACACAAATGTACTTATTGGATGCACAAGATTGGTTAAAAACCCTAATTGGACGAGAATAAGCCTTGGGAGGACGAAAATGACCTAAATGTTCAACCAATGACACAAATGTAATTATTGGATGCACAAGATTGGTTAAAAACCCTAATTGGACGAGAGTAAGCCTTGGGAGGACGAAAATGACCTAAATGTTCAACCAATGACAAAAATGTACTTATTGGATGCACAAGATTGGTTAAAAACCCTAATTGGACGAGAAAAAGCCTTGGGAGGACGAAAATGACCTAAATGTCCAACCAATGACACAAATGTACTTATTGGATGCACAAGATTGGTTAAAAACCCTAATTGGACGAGAATAAGCCTTGGGAGGACGAAAATGACCTAAATGTTCAACCAATGACACAAATGTACTTATTGGATGCACAAGATTGGTTAAAAACCCTAATTGGACGAGAATAAGCCTTGGGAGGACGAAAATGACCTAAATGTTCAACCAATGACACAACTGTACTTATTGGATGCACAAGATTGGTTAAAAACACTAATTGGACGAGAACAAGCCTTGGGAGGACGAAAATGACCAAAATGTTCAACCAATGACACAAATGTACTTATTGGATGCACAAGATTGGTTAAAAACCATAATTGGACGAGAATAAGCCTTGGGAAATCGAAAATGACCTAAATGTTCAACCAAGGACACAAAATCACTAATTGGATGCACAAGATTGGTTAAAAACCCTAATTGGACGAGAATAAGCCTTGGGAGGACGAAAATGACCTAAATGTTCAACCAATGACACAAATGTACTTATTGGATGCACAAGATTGGTTAAAAACCCTAACTGGACGAGAATAAGACTTGGGAGGACGAAAATAACCTAAATGTTCAACCAATGACACAAATGTACTTATTGGATGCACAAGATTGGTTAAAAACCCTAATTGGACGAGAATAAGCCTTGGGAGGACGAAAATGACCTAAATGTTCAACCAATGACACAAATGTACTTATTGGATGCACAAGATTGGTTAAAAACCCTAACTGGACAAGAAAAAGACTTGGGAGGACGAAAATAACCTAAATGTTCAACCAATGACACAAATGTACTTATTGGATGCACAAGATTGGTTAAAAACCCTAATTGGACGAGAATAAGCCTTGGGAGGACGAAAATGACCTAAATGTTCAACCAATGACACAAATGTACTTATTGGATGCACAAGATTGGTTAAAAACCCTAATTGGACGAGAATAAGCCTTGGGAGGACGAAAATGACCTAAATGTTCAACCAATGACACAAATGTACTTATTGGATGCACAAGATTGGTTAAAAACCCTAATTTGACAGAATAAGCCTTGGGAGGACGAAAATGACCTAAATGTTCAACCAATGACACAAAATCACTTATTGGATGCACAAGATTGGTTAAAAACCCTAATTGGACGAGAATAAGCCTTGGGAGGATGAAAATGACCTAAATGTTCAACCAATAGCACAAATGTACTTATTGGATGCCCAATATTTGTTAAAACCCTAATTGGACGAGAATAAGATTAGGGAGGACGAAAATGACCTAAATGTTCAACCAATGACACAAATGTACTTATTGGATGCACAAGATTGGTTAAAAACCCTAATTGGACGAGAATAAGCCTTGGGAGGACGAAAATGACCTAAATGTTCAACCAATTACACAAAATCACGTATTGGATGCACAAGATTGGTTAAAAACCCTAATTGGACGAGAATAAGCCTTGGGAGGACGAAAATGACCTAAATGTTCAACCAATGACACAAATGTACTTATTGGATGCACAAGATTGGTTAAAAACCCTAATTGGACGAGAATAAGCCTTGGGAGGACGAAAATGACCTAAATGTTCAACCAAAGACACAAAAGTACTTATTGGATGCACAAGATTGGTTAAAAACCCTAATTGGACGAGAATAAGCCTTGGGAGGACGAAAATGACCTAAATGTTCAACCAATGACACAAATGTACTTATTGGATGCACAAGATTGGTTAAAAACCCTAATTGGACGAGAATAAGCCATGGGTGGACGAAAATGACCTAAATGTTCAACCAATGACACAAATGTACTTATTGGATGCACAAGATTGGTTAAAAACCCTAATTGGACGAGAATAAGCCTTGGGAGGACGAAAATGACCTAAATGTTCAACCAATGACACAAAATCACTTATTGGATGCACAAGATAGGTTAAAAACCCTAATTGGACAAGAATAAGCCTTGGGAGGACGAAAATGACCTAAATGTTCAACCAATGACACAAATGAACTTATTGGATGCACAAGATTGGTTAAAAACCCTAATTGGACGAGAATAAGCCTTGGGAGGACGAAAATGACCTAAATGTTCAACCAATGACACAAATGTACTTATTGGATGCACAAGATTGGTTAAAAACCCTAATTGGACGAGAATAAGCCTAGGGAGGACGAAAATGACCTAAATGTTCAACCAATGACACAAAATCACTTATTGGATGCACAAGATTGGTTAAAAACCCTAATTGGACGAGAATAAGCCTTAGGACGACGAAAATGACCTAAATGTTCAACCAATGACACAAAATCACTTATTGGATGCACAAGATTGGTTAAAAACCCTAATTGGACGAGAATAAGCCTTGGGAGGACGAAAATGACCTAAATGTTCAACCAATGACACAAATCACTTATTGGATGCACGAGATTAGTTAAAAACCCTAATTGGACGAGAATAAGCCTAGGGAGGACGAAAATGACCTAAATGTTCAACCAATGACACAAAATCACTTATTGGATGCACAAGATTGGTTAAAAACCCTAATTGGACGAGAATAAGCCTAGGAAGGACGAAAATGACCTAAATGTTCAACCAACAACACAAAATCACTTATTGGATGCAGAAGATTGGTTAAAAACCCTAATTGGACGAGAATAAGCCTAGGGAGGACGAAAATGACCTAAATGTTCAACCAATGACACAAATGTACTTATTGGATGCACAAGATTGGTTAAAAACCCTAATTGGACGAGAATAAGCCTAGGGAGGACGAAAATGACCTAAATGTTCAACCCATGACACAAAATCACTTATTGGATGCACAAGATTTGTTAAAAACCCTAATTGGACGAGAATAAGCTTAGGGAGGACGAAAATGACCTAAATGTTCAACCAATGACACAAATGTACTTATTGGATGCACAAGATTGGTTAAAAACCCTAATTGGACGAGAATAAGCCTAGGGAGGATGTAAATGACCTAAATGTTCAACCAATGACACAAAGTCACTTATTGGATGCACAAGATTGGTTAAAAACCCTAATTGGACGAGAATAAGCCTTGGGAGGACGAAAATGACCTAAATGTTCAACCAATGACACAAATGTACTTATTGGATGCACAAGATTGGTTAAAAACCCTAATTGGACGAGAATAAGCCTAGGGAGGAAGAAAATGACCTAAATGTTCAACCAGTGACACAAAATCACTTATTGGATACACAAGATTGGTTAAAAACCCTAATTGGACGAGAATAAGCCTTGGGAGGACGAAAATGACCTGAATATTCAACCAATGACACAAAATCACTTATTGGATGCACAAGATTGGTTAAAACCCCTAATTGGATGGAATGAGCCTTGGGAGGACGAAAATGACCTTAATGTTCAACCAATGACATAAATGTACTTAGTGGATGCACAAGATTGGTTAAAAACCCTAATTCGACAAGAATAAGCCTCGGGAGGACGAAAATGACCTAAATGTTCAACCAATGACACAAATGTACGTATTGGATGCACAGGATTGGTTAAAAACCCTAATTGGACGAGAATAAGCCTAGGGAGGACGAAAATGACCTAAATGTTCAACCAATGACACAAAATCACTTATTGGATGCACAAGATTGGTTAAAAACCCTAATTGGACGAGAATAAGCCTTGGGAGGACGAAAATGACCTAAATGTTCAACCAATGACACAGATGTACTTATTGGATGCACAAGATTGGTTAAAAACCCTAATTGGAAGAGAATAAGCCTAGGGAGGACGAAAATGACCTAAATAATCAACCAATGACACAAAATCACTTATTCGATGCACAAGATTGGTTAAAAACCCTAATTGGACGAGAATAAGCCTAGGGAGGACGAATATGACCTAAATGTTCAACCAATGACACAAATTCACTTATTGGATGCACAAGATTAGTTAAAAACCCTAATTGGACGAGAATAAGCCTAGGGAGGACGAAAATGACCTAAATGTTCAACCAATGACACAAAATCACTTATTGGATGCACAAGATTGGTTAAAAACCCTAATTGGACGAGAATAAGCCTTGGGAAGACGAAAATGACCTAAATGTTCAACCAATGACACAAAATCACTTATTGGATGCACAAGATTGGTTAAAAACCCTAATTGGACGAGAATAAGCTTAGGGAGGACGAAAATGACCTAAATATTCAACCAATGATACAAAATCACTTATTGGATGCACAAGATTGGTTAAAAACCCTAATTGGACGAGAATAAGCCTTGGGAGGACGAAAATGACCTCACTGTTCAACCAATGACACAAATGTAGTTATTGGATGCACAAGATTGGTTAAAAACCCTAATTGGACGAGAATAAGCCTTGGGAGGACGAAAATGACCTACATGTTCAACCAATGACATAAATGTACTTATTGGATGCACAAGATTGGTTAAAAACCCTAATTGGACGAGAATAAGCCTAGGGAGGACGAAAATGACCTAAATGTTCAACCAATGACACAAAATCACTTATTGGATGCACAAGATTGGTTAAAAACCCTAATTGGACGAGAATAAGCCTAGGGAGGACGAAAATGACCTAAATGTTCAACTTATGACACAAATGTACTTATTGGATGCACAAGATTGGTTAAAAACCCTAATTGGACGAGAATAAGCCTAGGGAGGACGAAAATGACCTAAATGTTCAACCAATGACACAAATGTACTTATTGGATGCACAAGATTGGTTAAAAACCCTAATTGGACGAGAATAAGCTAAGGGAGGACGAAAATGACCTAAATGTTCAACAAATGACACAAAATCACCTATTGGATGCACAAGATTGGTTAAAAACCCTAATTGGACGAGAATAAGCCTAGGGAGGACGAAAATGACCTAAATGTTCAACCAATGACACAAAATCACTTATTGGATGCACAAGATTGGTTAAAAACCCTAATTGGACGAGAATAAGCCTAGGGAGGACGAAAATGACCTAAATGTTCAACCAATGACACAAATGTACTTTTGGATGCACAAGATTGGTTAAAAACCCTAATTGGACGAGAATAAGCCTAGGGAGGACGAAAATGACCTAAATGTTCAACCAATGACACAAAATCACTTATTGGATGCACAAGATTGGTTAAAAACCCTAATTGGACGAGAATAAGCCTTGGGAGGACGAAAATGACCTAAATGTTCAACCAATGACACAAAATCACTTATTGGAGGCACAAGATTGGTTAAAAACCCTAATTAGACGAGAATAAGCCTTGGGAGGACGAAAATGACCTAAATGTTCAACCAATGACACAAAATCACTTATTGGATGCACAAGATTGGTTAAAAACCCTAATTGGACGAGAATAAGCCTTCGGAGGACGAAATTGACCTAAATGTTCAACAAATGACACAAAATCATTTATTGGATGCACAAGATTGGTTAAAAACCCTAATTGGACGAGAATAAGCCTTGGGAGGACGAAAAATGATCTAAATGTTCAACCAATTACACAAATGTACTTATTTGATGCACAAGATTGGTTAAAAACCCTAATTGGACGAGAATAAGCCTAGGGAGGACGAAAATGACCTAAATGTTCAACCAATGACACAAAATCACCTATTGGATGCACAAGATTGGTTAAAAAACCTAATTAGACGAGAATAAGCCTTGGGAGGACGAAAATGACCTAAATGTTCAACTAATGACACAAAATCACTTATTGGATGCACAAGATTGGTTAAAACCCCTAATTGGACGAGAATAATCCTTGGGAGGACGAAAATGACCTAAATGTTCAACCAATGACACAAATGTACTTATTGGATGCACAAGATTGGTTAAAAACCCTAATTGGACGAGAATAAGCCTTGGGAGGACGAAAATGACATAAATGTTCAACCAATGACACAAAATCACTTATTGGATGCACAAGATTGGTTAAAAACCCTAATTGGACGAGAATAAGCCTTAGGAGGTCGAAAATGACCTAAATGATCAACAAATGACACAAATGTACTTATTGGATGCACAAGATTGGTTAAAAACCCATTATTGGACGAGAATAAGCATTGGGAGGACGAAAATGACCTAAATGTTCAACCAATGACACAAAATCATTTATTGGATGCACAAGATTGGTTAAAAACCCTAAT
>JBBPBP010000278.1:0-40464 GCA_037974735.1 Cicer chorassanicum
GGTCATTTTCGTCCTCCCAAGGCTTATTCTCATCTATTAGGGTTTTAACCAATCTTGTGCATCCAATAAGTGATATTGTGCCATTGGTTGAACATTTAGGTCATCTTTGTCCTCCCAAGGCTTATTCACGTCCAATTAGGCTTTTTAACCAATCTTGTGCATCCAATAAGTACATTTGTGTCATTAGTTGAACATTTAGGTTATTTTCGTCCTCCCTAGGCTTATTATCGTCCAATTAGGGTTTTTAACATATCTTGTGAATCCAATAAGTACATTTGTGTCATTGGTTGAACATTTAGGACATTTTCGTCTTCCCAAGGCTTATTGTCGTACAATTAGGGTTTTTAACCAATCTTGTGCATCAAATAAGTGATTTTGTGTCATTGGTTGAGCATTTAGGTCCTTTTCGTCCTCAAAAGGCTTATTCTCGTCCAATTAGGGGTTTTAACCAATCTTGTGCATCCAATAAGTGATTTTGTGCTATTGGTTGAACATTTAGGTCATTTTCGTCCTCCCAAGTCTTATTCTCGTCCAATTAGGGTTTTTAACCAATCTTGTGCATCCAATAAGTACATTTGTGTCATTTGTTGAACATTTAGGTCATTTTCGTCCTCCCAAGGCTTATTCTTGTCCAATTAGGGTTTTTAACCAATCTTGTGCATCCAATAAGTGATTTTGTGTCATTCGTTGAACATTTAGGTCATTTTCGTCCTCCCTAGGCTTATTCTCATCCAATAAGGGTTTTTAACCAATCTTGTGCATCAAATAAGTGATTTTGTGTCATTGGTTGAACATTTAGGTCATTTTCGTCCTCCCAGGGCTTATTCTCGTCCAATTAGGGTTTTTAACCAATCTTGTGGATCCAATAAGTGATTTTGTGCTATTGGTTGAACATTTAGGTCATTTTCGTCCTCCCAAGGCTTATTCTCGTCCAATTAGGGTTTTTAACCAATCTTGTGCATCCAATAAGTGATTTTGTGTCATTGGTTGATCATTTAGGTCATTTTTGTCCTCCCAAGGCTTATTCTCGTCAATTAGGGTTTTTAACCAATCTTGTGCATCCAATAAGTGATATTGTGCCATTGGTTGAACATTTAGGTCATCTTTGTCCTCTCAAGGCTTATTCACGTCCAATTAGGGTTTTTAACCAATCTTGTGCATCCAATAAGTACATTTGTGTCATTGGTTGAACATTTAGGTCATTTTCGTCCTCGCTAGGCTTATTCTCGTCCAATTAGGGTTTTTAACCAATCTTGTGCATCCAATAAGTGATTTTGTGTCATTGGTTGAACATTTAGGTCATTTTCGTCCTCCCTAGGCTTATTCTCGTCCAATTAGGGTTTTTAACCAATCTTGTGCATCCAATAAGTACATTTGTGTCATTCGTTGAATATTTAGGTCATTTTCGTCCTCCCTACTCTTTTTCTCGTCCAATTAGGGTTTTTACCCAATCTTGTGCATCTAATAAGTGATTTTGTGTCATTGGTTGAACATTTAGGTCATTTTCGTCCTCCCAAGGCTTATTCTCGTCCAATTAGGGTTTTTAACCAATCTTGTGCATCCAATAAGTGATTTTGTGTCATTGGTTGAACATTTAGGTCATTTTCGTCCTCCCAAGGCTTATTCTCGTCCAATTATAGTTTTTAACCAATCTTGTGCATCCAATAAGTACATTTGTGTCATTGGTTGAACATTTAGGTCATTTTCGTCCTCCCTAGGCTTATTCTTGTCCAATCAGGGTTTTTAACCAATCTTGTGCATCCAATAAGTGATTTTGTGTCATTGGTTGAACATTTAGGTCATTATCGTCCTCCCTAGGCTTATTCTCGTCCAATTAGGGTTTTTAACCAATCTTGTGCATCCAATAAGTGATTTTGTGTCATTGTTTGAACATTTAGGTCATTTTCGTCCTCCCAAGGCTTATTCTCGTCCAATTAGGGTTTTTAACCAATCTTGTGCATCCAATAAGTGATTTTGTGTCATTGGTTGAACATTTAGGTCATTTTCGTCCTCCCAAGGCTTTTTCAGGTCCAATTAGGGTTTTTAACCAATCTTGTGCATCCAATAAATGATTTTGTGTCATTGTTTGAACATTTAGGTCATTTTCGTCCTCCCAAGGCTTATTCTCGTCCAATTAGGGTTTTTAACCAATCTTGTGCATCCAATAAGTGATTTTGTGTCATTGGTTGAACATTTAGGTCATTTTCGTCCTCCCTAGGCTTATTCTCGTCCAAATAGGGTTTTTAACCAATCTTGTGCATCCAATAAGTGATTTTGTGTCATTGTTTGAACATTTAGGTCATTTTCGTCCTCCCAAGGCTTATTCTCGTCCAATTAGGGTTTTTAACCAATCTTGTGCATCCAATAAGTGATTTTGTGTCATTGGTTGAACATTTAGGTCATTTTCGTCCTCCCAAGGCTTATTCTCGTCCAATTAGGGTTATTAACCAATCTTGTGCATCCATTAAGTACATCTGCGTCATTGGTTGAAAATTTAGGTGATTTTCGTCCTCCCAAGGCTTATTCTCGTCCAATTAGGGTTTTTAACCAATCTTGTGCATCCAATAAGTGATTTTGTGTCATTGGTTGAACATTTAGGTCATTTTCTTCCTCCCAAGGCTTATTCTCGTCATATTACGGTTTTTATCCAATCTTGTGCATCCAATAAGTACATTTGTGTCATTGGTTGAACATTTAGGTCATTTTCGTCCTCCCAAGGCTTATTCTCGTCCAATTAGGGTTTTTAACCAATCTTGTGCATCCAATAAGTGATTTTGTGTCATTGGTTGAATATTTAGGTAATTTTCGTCCCCCCTAGGCTTATTCTCGTCCAATTAGGGTTTTGAACCAATCTTGTGCATCCAATAAGTGATTTTGTGTCATTGTTTGAACATTTAGGTCATTTTCGTCCTCCCAAGGCTTATTCTCGTCCAATTAGGGTTTTGAACCAATCTTGTGCATCCAATAAGCGATTTTGTGTCATTGGTTGAACATTTAGGTCATTTTCGTCCTCCCTAGGCTTATTCTCGTCCAATTAGGGTTTTGAACCAATCTTGTGCATCCAATAAGTGATTTTGTGTCATTGTTTGAACATTTAGGTCATTTTTGTCCTCCCAAGGCTTATTCTCGTCCAATTAGGATTTTAAACCAATCTTGTGCATCCAATAAGTGATGTTGTGTCATTGGTTGAACATTTAGGTCATTTTCGTCCTCCCCAGGCTTATTCTCGTCCAATTAGGGTTTTTAACCAATCTTGTGCATCCAATAAGTACATTTGTGTCATTGGTTGAACATTTAGGTCATTTTCGTCCTCCCAAGGCTTATTCTCGTCCAATTAGGGTTTTTAACCAATCTTGTGCATCCAATAAGTGATTTTGTGTCATTGGTTGAACATTTAGGTCATTTTTGTCCTCCCTAGCCTTATTCTCTTCCAATTAGGGTTTTTAACTTATCTTGTGCATCCAATAAGTGATTTTGTGTCATTGGTTGAACATTTAGGTCATTTTCGTCCTCCCTAGGCTTATTCTCGTCCAATTATGGTTTTTAACCATTCTTGTGCATCCAATAAGTGATTTTGTGCCATTGATTGAACATTTAGGTCATTTTCGTCATCCCAAGGCTAATTCTCGTCCAATAGGGTTTTTAACCAATCTTGTGCATCCAATAAGTACATTTGTGTCATTGGTTGAACATTTAGGTCATTTTCGTCCTCCCAAGGCTTATTCTCGTCCAATTAGGGTTTTTAACCAATCTTGTGCATCCAATAAGTGATTTTGTGTCATTGGTTGAACATTTAGGTCATTTTCGTCCTCCCAAGGCCTATTCTCGTCCAATTAGGGTTTTAAACCAATCTTGTGCATCCAATAAGTAATTTGGTGTCATTGGTTGAACATTTAGGTCATTTTCGTCCTCCCAAGGCTTATTCTCGTCCAATTAGGGTTTTTAACCAATCTTGTGCATCCAATAAGTGATTTTGTGTCATTGGTTGAACATTTAGGTCATTTTCGTCATCCCAAGGCTTATTCTCGTCCAAATAGGGTTGTTAACCAATCTTGTGCATCCAATAAGTGATTTTGTGTCATTGGTTGAACATTTAGGTTATTTTCGTCCTCCCAAGGCTTATTCTCGTCCAATTAGGGTTTTTAACCAATCTTGTGCATCCAATAAGTGATTTTGTGTCATTAGTTGAACATTTAGGTCATTTTCGTCCTCCCAAGGCTTATTCTCGTCCAATTAGGGTTTTTAACCAATCTTGTGTATCTAAAGAGTGATTTTGTTCCATTGGTTGAACATTTAGGTCATTTTCGTCCTCCCAAGGCTTATTCTCGTCCAATTAGGGTTTTTAACCAATCTTGTGCATCCAATAAGTGATTTTGTGTCATTGGTTGAACATTTAGGTCATTTTCGTCCTCCCAAGGCTTATTCTCATCTATTAGGGTTTTTAACCAATCTTGTGCATCCAATAAGTGATATTGTGCCATTGGTTGAACATTTAGGTCATCTTTGTCCTCCCAAGGCTTATTCACGTCCAATTAGGCTTTTTAACCAATCTTGTGCATCCAATAAGTACATTTGTGTCATTAGTTGAACATTTAGGTTATTTTCGTCCTCCCTAGGCTTATTATCGTCCAATTAGGGTTTTTAACCAATCTTGTGAATCCAATAAGTACATTTGTGTCATTGGTTGAACATTTAGGACATTTTCGTCCTCCCAAGGCTTATTGTCGTACAATTAGGGTTTTTAACCAATCTTGTGCATCAAATAAGTGATTTTGTGTCATTGGTTGAGCATTTAGGTCCTTTTCGTCCTCAAAAGGCTTATTCTCGTCCAATTAGGGGTTTTAACCAATCTTGTGCATCCAATAAGTGATTTTGTGCTATTGGTTGATCATTTAGGTCATTTTCGTCCTCCCAAGTCTTATTCTCGTCCAATTAGGGTTTTTAACCAATCTTGTGCATCCAATAAGTACATTTGTATCATTGGTTGAACATTTAGGTCATTTTCGTCCTCCCAAGGCTTATTCTTGTCCAATTAGGGTTTTTAACCAATCTTGTGCATCCAATAAGTGATTTTGTGTCATTCGTTGAACATTTAGGTCATTTTCGTCCTCCCTAGGCTTATTCTCGTCCAATAAGGGTTTTTAACCAATCTTGTGCATCAAATAAGTGATTTTGTGTCATTGGTTGAACATTTAGGTCATTTTCGTCCTCCCAGGGCTTATTCTCGTCCAATTAGGGTTTTTAACCAATCTTGTGCACCCAATAAGTGATTTTGTGCTATTGGTTGAACATTTGGGTCATTTTCGTCCTCCCAAGGCTTATTCTCGTCCAATTAGGGTTTTTAACCAATCTTGTGCATCCAATAAGTGATTTTGTGTCATTGGTTGATCATTTAGGTCATTTTTGTCCTCCCAAGGCTTATTCTCGTCAATTAGGGTTTTTAACCAATCTTGTGCATCCAATAAGTGATATTGTGCCATTGGTTGAACATTTAGGTCATCTTTGTCCTCCCAAGGCTTATTCACGTCCAATTAGGGTTTTTAACCAATCTTGTGCATCCAATAAGTACATTTGTGTCATTGGTTGAACATTTAGGTCATTTTCGTCCTCGCTAGGCTTATTCTCGTCCAATTAGGTTTTTTAACCAATCTTGTGCATCCAATAAGTGGTTTTGTGTCATTGGTTGAACATTTAGGTCATTTTCGTCCTCCCTAGGCTTATTCTCGTTCAATTAGGGTTTTTAACTAATCTTGTGCATCCAATAAGTACATTTGTGTCATTGGTTGAACATTTAGGTCATTTTTCATCCTCCCAAGTCTTATTCTCGTCCAATTAGGGTTTTTAACCAATCTTGTGCATCCAATAAGTGATTTTGTGTCATTGGTTGAACATTTAGGTCATTTTCGTCCTCCGTACGCTTATTCTCGTCCAATTAGGGGTTTTAACCAATCTTGTGCATCCAATAAGTGATTTTGTGCTATTGGTTGAACATTTAGGTCATTTTCGTCCTCCCAAGGCTTATTCTCGTCCAATTAGGGTTTTTAACCAATCTTGTGCATCCAATAAGTGATTTTGTGTCATTGGTTGAACATTTAGGTCATTTTCGTCCTCCCAAGGCTTATTCTCATCTATTATGGTTTTTAACCAATCTTGTGCATCCAATAAGTGATATTGTGCCATTGGTTGAACATTTAGGTCATCTTTGTCCTCCCAAGGCTTATTCACGTCCAATTAGGCTTTTTAACCAATCTTGTGCATCCAATAAGTACATTTGTGTCATTAGTTGAACATTTAGGTTATTTTTGTCCTCCCTAGGCTTATTATCGTCCAATTAGGGTTTTTAACCAATCTTGTGAATCCAATAAGTACATTTGTGTCATTGGTTGAACATTTAGGACATTTTCGTCCTCCCAAGGCTTATTGTCGTACAATTAGGGTTTTTAACCAATCTTGTGCATCAAATAAGTGATTTTGTGTCATTGTTTGAGCATTTAGGTCCTTTTCGTCCTCAAAAGGCTTATTCTCGTCCAATTAGGGGTTTTAACCAATCTTGTGCATCCAATAAGTGATTTTGTGCTATTGGTTGAACATTTAGGTCATTTTCGTCCTCCCAAGTCTTATTCTCGTCCAATTAGGGTTTTTAACCAATCTTGTGCATCCAATAAGTACATTTGTGTCATTGGTTGAACATTTAGGTCATTTTCGTCCTCCCAAGGCTTATTCTTTTCCAATTAGGGTTTTTAACCAATCTTGTGCATCCAATAAGTGATTTTGTGTCATTGGTTGAACATTTAGGTCATTTTCGTCCTCCCTAGGCTTATTGTCGTACAATTAGGGTTTTTAATCAATCTTGTGCATCAAATAAGTGATTTTGTGTCGTTGGTTGAGCATTTAGGTCCTTTTCGTCCTCAAAAGGCTTATTCTCGTCCAATTAGGGGTTTTAACCAATCTTGTGCATCCAATAAGTGATTTTGTGCTATTGGTTGAACATTTAGGTCATTTTCGTCCTCCCAAGTCTTATTCTCGTCCAATTAGGGTTTTTAACCAATCTTGTGCATCCAATAAGTACATTTGAGTCATTGGTTGAACATTTAGGTCATTTTCGTCCTCCCAAGGCTTATTCTTGTCCAATTAGGGTTTTTAACCAATCTTGTGCATCCAATAAGTGATTTTGTGTCATTCGTTGAACATTTAGGTCATTTTCGTCCTCCCTAGACTTATTCTCGTCCAATAAGGGTTTTTAACCAATCTTGTGCATCAAATAAGTGATTTTGTGTCATTGGTTGAACATTTAGGTCATTTTCGTCCTCCCAGGGCTTATTCTCGTCCAACTAGGGTTTTTAATTAATCTTGTGCATCCAATAAGTGATTTTGTGCTATTGGTTGAACATTTAGGTCATTTTCGTCCTTCCAAGGCTTATTCTCGTCCAATTAGGGTTTTTAACCAATCTTGTGCATCCAATAAGTGATTTTGTGTCATTGGTTGATCATTTAGGTCATTTTCGTCCTCCCAAGGCTTATTCTCGTCAATTAGGGTTTTTAACCAATCTTGTGCATCCAATAAGTGATATTGTGCCATTGGTTGAACATTTAGGTCATCTTTGTCCTCCCAAGGCTTATTCACGTCCAATTAGGGTTTTTAACCAATCTTGTGCATCCATTAAGTACATTTGTGTCATTGGTTGAACATTTAGGTCATTTTCGTCCTCGCTAGGCTTATTCTCGTCCAATTAGGGGTTTTAACCAATCTTGTGCATCCAATAAGTGATTTTGTGTCATTGGTTGAACATTTAGGTCATTTTCGTCCTCCCTAGGCTTATTCTCGTTCAATTAGGGTTTTTAACCAATCTTGTGCATCCAATAAGTACACTTGTGTCATTGGTTGAACATTTAGGTCATTTTCGTCGTCCCAAGGCCTATTCTCGTCCAATTAGGGTGTTTAACCAATCTTGTGCATCAAAAAAGTGATTTTGTGTCATTGGTTGAACATTTATGTCATTTTCGTCCTCCCTAGGCTCATTCTCGTCCAATTAGTGTTTTTAACCAATCTTGTGCATCCAATAAGTGATTTTGTGTCATTGGTTGAACATTTAGGTCATTTTCGTCCTCCCTAGGCTTATTCTCGTCCAATTAGGGTTTTTAACCAATCTTGTGCATCCAATAAGTGATTTTGTGCCATTGGTTGAACATTTAGGTCATTTTCGTCCTCCCAAGGCTTATTCTCGTCCAATTAGGGTTTTTAACCAATCTTGTGCATCCAATAAGTGATTTTGAGTCATTGGTTGAACATTTAGGTCATTTTCGTCCTCCCAAGGCTTATTCTCCTCCAATTAGGGTTTTTAACCAATCTTGTGCATCCAATAAGTACATTTGTGTCATTGGTTGAACATTTAGGTCATTTTCATCCTCCCAAGGCTTATTCTCGTCCAATTAGGGTTTTTAACCAATCTTGTGCATCCAATAAGTAAATTTGTGTCATTGGTTGAACATTTAGGTAATTTTCGTCCTCCCAAGACTTATTCTCGTCCAATTAGGGTTTTTAACCAATCTTGTGCATCCAATAAGTACATTTGTGTCATTGGTTGAACATTTAGGTCATTTTCGTCCTCCCAAGGCTTATTCTCGTCCAATTAGGGTTTTTAACCAATCTTGTGCATCCAATAAGTGATTTTGTGTCATTGGTTCAATATTTAGGTCATTTTCGTCCTCCAAAGGCTTATTCTCGTCCAATTAGGGTTTTTAACCAATCTTGTGCATCCAATAAGTACATTTGTGTCATTGGTTGAACATTTAGGTCATTTTCGTCCTCCCAAGGCTTATTCTCGTCCAATTAGGGTTTTTAACCAATCTTGTGCATCCAATAAGTACATTTGTGTCATTGGTTGAACATTTAGGTTATTTTCGTCCTCCAAAGGCTTATTCTTGTTCAATTAGAGTTTTTAACCAATCTTGTGCTTCCAATAAGTGATTTTGTGCCGTTGGTTGAACATTTAGGTCATTTTCGTCCTCCCAAGGCTTATTCTCGTCCAATTAGGGTTTTTAACCAATCTTGTGCATCCAATAAGTACATTTGTGTCATTGGTTGAACATTTAGGTCATTTTCGTCCTCCCAAGGCTTATTCTCGTCCAATTAGGGTTTTTAATTAATCTCGTGCATTCAATAAGTGATTTTGTGTCGATGGTTGAACATTTAGATCATTTTTGTCCTCCCAAGGCTTATTCTCGTCCAATTAGGGTTTTTAACCAATCTTGTGCATCCAATAAGTACATTTGTGTCATTGGTTGAACATTTAGGTCATTTTCGTCCTCCCAAGGCTTATTCTCGTCCAATTAGGGTTTTTAACCAATCTTGTGTATCCGATAAGTTCATTTGTGTCATTGGTTGAACATTTAGGTCATTTTCGTCCTCCCAAGGCTTATTCTCGTCCAATTAGGGTTTTTAACCAATCTTGTGCATCCAATAAGTACATTTGTGTCATTGGTTGAACATTTAGGTCATTTTCGTCCTCCCAAGGCTTATTCTCGTCCAATTAGGGTTTTTCAGCAGTCTTGTGCATCCAATAAGTACATTTGTGTCATTGGTTGAACATTTAGGTCATTTTCGTCCTCCCAAGGCTTATTCTCGTCCAATTAGGGTTTTTAACCAATCTTGTGCATCCAATAAGTGATTTTGTGTCATTGGTTGAACCTTTAGGTCATTTTAGTCCTCCCAAGGCTTATTCTCGTCCAATTAGGGTTTTTAACCAATCTTGTGCATCCAATAAGTGATTTTGTGTCATTGGTTGAACATTTAGGTCATTTTCGTCCTCCCTAGGCTTATTCTCGTCCAATTTTGGTTTTTAACCAATCTTGTGAATCCAATAAGTGATTTTGTGTCATTGGTTGTACATTTAGGTCATTTTCGTCCTCCCTATGCTTATTCTCGTCCAATTAGGGTTTTTAACCAATCTTGTGCATCCAATAAGTGATTTTGTGCCATTGGTTGAACATTTAGGTCATTTTCGTCCTCCCAAGGCTTATTCTCGTCCAATTAGGGTTTTTAACCAATCTTGTGCATCCAATAAGTGATTTTGTGTCATTGGTTGATCATTTAGGTCATTTTCGTCCTCCCAAGGCTTATTCTCGTCAATTAGGGTTTTTAACCAATCTTGTGCATCCAATAAGTGATATTGTGGCATTGGTTGAACATTTAGGTCATCTTTGTCCTCCCAAGGCTTATTCACGTCCAATTAGGGTTTTTAACCAATCTTGTGCATCCAATAAGTACATTTGTGTCATTGGTTGAACATTTAGGTCATTTTCGTCCTCGCTAGGCTTATTCTCGTCCAATTAGGGTTTTTAACCAATCTTGTGCATCCAATAAGTGATTTTGTGTCATTGGTTGAACATTTAGGTCATTTTCGTCCTCCCTAGGCTTATTCTCGTTCAATTAGGGTTTTTAACTAATCTTGTGCATCCAATAAGTACATTTGTGTCATTGGTTGAACATTTAGGTCATTTTTCATCCTCCCAAGGCTTATTCTCGTCCAATTAGGGTTTTTAACCAATCTTGTGCATCCAATAAGTGATTTTGTGTCATTGGTTGAACATTTAGGTCATTTTCGTCCTCCCTACGCTTATTCTCGTCCAATTAGGGGTTTTAACCAATCTTGTGCATCCAATAAGTGATTTTGTGCTATTGGTTGAACATTTAGGTCATTTTCGTCCTCCCAAGGCTTATTCTCGTCCAATTAGGGTTTTTAACCAATCTTGTGCATCCAATAAGTACATTTGTGTCATTGGTTGAACATTTAGGTCATTTTCGTCCTCCCAAGGCTTATTCTTTTCCAATTAGGGTTTTTAACCAATCTTGTGCATCCAATAAGAGATTTTGTGTCATTGGTTGAACATTTAGGTCATTTTCGTCCTCCCTAGGCTTATTATTGTACAATTAGGGTTTTTAATCAATCTTGTGCATCAAATAAGTGATTTTGTGTCGTTGGTTGAGCATTTAGGTCCTTTTCGTCCTCAAAAGGCTTATTCTCGTCCAATTAGGGGTTTTAACCAATCTTGTGCATCCAATAAGTGATTTTGTGCTATTGGTTGAACATTTAGGTCATTTTCGTCCTCCCAAGTCTTATTCTCGTCCAATTAGGGTTTTTAACCAATCTTGTTCATCCAATAAGTACATTTGTGTCATTGGTTGAACATTTAGGTCATTTTCGTCCTCCCAAGGCTTATTCTTGTCCAATTAGGGTTTTTAACCAATCTTGTGCATCCAATAAGTGATTTTGTGTCATTCGTTGAACATTTAGGTCATTTTCGTCCTCCCTAGGCTTATTCTCGTCCAATAAGGGGTTTTAACCAATCTTGTGCATCAAATAAGTGATTTTGTGTCATTGGTTGAACATTTAGGTCATTTTCGTCCTCCTAGGGCTTATTCTCGTCCAGTTAGGGTTTTTAACCAATCTTGTGCATCCAATAAGTGATTTTGTGCTATTGGTTGAACATTTAGGTCATTTTCGTCCTCCCAAGGCTTATTCTCGTCCAATTAGGGTTTTTAACCAATCTTGTGCATCCAATAAGTGATTTTGTGTCATTGGTTGATCATTTAGGTCATTTTTGTCCTCCCAAGGCTTATTCTCGTCAATTAGGGCTTTTAACCAATCTTGTGCATCCAATAAGTTATATTGTGCTATTGGTTGAACATTTAGGTCATCTTTGTCCTCCCAAGGCTTATTCACGTCCAATTAGGGTTTTTAACCAATCTTGTGCATCCAATAAGTACATTTGTGTCATTGGTTGAACATTTAGGTCATCTTCGTCCTCGCTAGGCTTATTCTCGTCCAATTAGGTTTTTTAACCAATCTTGTGCATCCAATAAGTGATTTTGTGTCATTGGTTGAACATTTAGGTCATTTTCGTCCTCCCTAGGCTTATTCTCGTCCAATTAGGGTTTTTAACCAATCTTGTGCATCCAATAAGTGATTTTGTGTCATTGGTTGAACATTTAGGTCATTTTCGTCCTCCCAGGGCTTATTCTCATCCAATTAGGGTTTTTAACCAATCTTGTGCATCCAATAAGTGATTTTGTGTCATTGGTTGAACATTTAGGTCATTTTCGTCCTCCCAAGGCTTATTCTCGTCCAATTAGGGTTTTTAACCAATCTTGTGCATCCAATAAGTACATCTGTGTCATTTGTTGAACATTTAGGTCATTTTCGTCCTCCCAAGGCTTATTCTCGTCCAATTAGGGTTTTTAACCAATCTTGTGCATCCAATAAGTGATTTTGTGTCATTGGTTGAACATTTAGGTCATTTTCGTCCTCCCTAGGCTTATTCTCGTCCAATTAGGGTTTTTAACCAATCTTGTGCATCCAATAAGTGATTTTGTGTCGTTGGTTGAATATTTAGGTCATTTCCGTCCTCCCAAGGCTTATTCTCGTCCAATTAGGGTTTTTAACCAATCTTGTGCATCCAGTAAGTGATTTTGTGTCATTGGTTGAACATTTAGATCATTTTCGTCCTCCCAAGGCTTATTCTCGTCCAATTAGGGTTTTTAACCAATCTTGTGCATCCAATAAGTGATTTTGTGTCATTGGTTGAACATTTAGGTCATTTTCGTCCTCTCAAGGCTTATTCTCGTCCAATTAGGGTTTTTAACCAATCTTTTGCATCCAATAAGTACATTTGTGTCGTTGGTTGAATATTTAGGTCATTTTCGTCCTCCCAAGGCTTATTCTCGTCCAATTAGGGTTTTTAACCAATCTTGTGCATCCAATAAGTGATTTTGTGTCATTGGTTGAACATTTAGGTCATTTTCGTCCTCCCTAGGCTTATTCTCGTCCAATTAGGGTTTTTAACCAATCTTGTGCATCCAATAATTAATTTTGTATCATTGGTTGAACATTTAGGTCATTTTCGTCCTCCCTAGGCTTATTCTCGTCCAATTAGGGTTTTTAACCAATCTTGTGCATCCAATAAGTGATTTTGTGTCATTGGTTGAACATTTAGGTCATTTTCGTCCTCCCAGGGCTTATTCTCGTCCAATTAGGGTTTTTAACCAATCTTGTGCATCCAATAAGTGATTTTGTGTCATTGGTTGAACATTTAGGTCATTTTCTTCCTCCCAAGGCTTATTCTCGTCCAATTAGGGTTTTTAACCAATCTTGTGCATCCAATAAGTGATTTTGTGTCATTAGTTGAACATTTAGGTCATTTTCGTCCTCCCAAGGCTTATTCTCGTCCAATTAGGGTTTTTAACCAATCTTGTGTATCTAAAGAGTGATTTTGTTCCATTGGTTGAACATTTAGGTCATTTTCGTCCTCCCAAGGCTTATTCTCGTCCAATTAGGGTTTTTAACCAATCTTGTGCATCCAATAAGTGATTTTGTGTCATTGGTTGAACATTTAGGTCATTTTCGTCCTCCCAAGGCTTATTCTCATCTATTAGGGTTTTAACCAATCTTGTGCATCCAATAAGTGATATTGTGCCATTGGTTGAACATTTAGGTCATCTTTGTCCTCCCAAGGCTTATTCACGTCCAATTAGGCTTTTTAACCAATCTTGTGCATCCAATAAGTACATTTGTGTCATTAGTTGAACATTTAGGTTATTTTCGTCCTCCCTAGGCTTATTATCGTCCAATTAGGGTTTTTAACCAATCTTGTGAATCCAATAAGTACATTTGTGTCATTGGTTGAACATTTAGGACATTTTCGTCTTCCCAAGGCTTATTGTCGTACAATTAGGGTTTTTAACCAATCTTGTGCATCAAATAAGTGATTTTGTGTCATTGGTTGAGCATTTAGGTCCTTTTCGTCCTCAAAAGGCTTATTCTCGTCCAATTAGGGGTTTTAACCAATCTTGTGCATCCAATAAGTGATTTTGTGCTATTGGTTGAACATTTAGGTCATTTTCGTCCTCCCAAGTCTTATTCTCGTCCAATTAGGGTTTTTAACCAATCTTGTGCATCCAATAAGTACATTTGTGTCATTGGTTGAACATTTAGGTCATTTTCGTCCTCCCAAGGCTTATTCTTTTCCAATTAGGGTTTTTAACCAATCTTGTGCATCCAATAAGTGATTTTGTGTCATTGGTTGAACATTTAGGTCATTTTCGTCCTCCCTAGGCTTATTCTCGTCCAATTAGGGTTTTTAACCAATCTTGTGCATCCAATAAGTATATTTGTGTCATTGGTTGAACATATAGGTCATTTTTGTCCTCCCAAGGCTTATTCTCGTCCAATTAGGGTTTTTAACCAATCTTGTGCATCCAATAAGTGATTTTGTGTCATTGGTTGAACATTTAGGTCATTTTCGTCCTCCCTAGGCTTATTCTCGTCCAATTAGGGTTTTTAACCAATCTTGTGCATCCAATAAGTACATTTGTGTCATTGGTTGAACATTTAGGTAATTTTCGTCCTCCCAATGCTTATTCTCGTCCAATTAGGGTTTTTAACCAATCTTGTGCATCCAATAAGTGATTTTGTGTCATTGGTTGAACATTTAGATCATTTTCGTCCTCCTGAGGCTTATTCTCGTCTAATTAGGGTTTTTAACCAATCTTGTGCATCCAACAAGTACATTTGTGTCATTGGATGAACATTTAGATTATTTTCGTCCTCCCAAGGCTTATTCTCGTCCAATTAGGGTTTTTAACCAATCTTGTGCATCCAATAAGTGATTTTGTGTCATTGGTTGAACATTTAGGTCATTTTCGTCCTCCCTAGGCTTATTCTCGTCCAATTAGGGTTTTTAACCAAATTTTGTGCATCCAATAAGCGATTTTGTGCTATTGGTTGAACATTTAGGTCATTTTCGTCCTCCCAAGGCTTATTCTCGTCCCATTAGGGTTTTTAACCAATCTTGTGCATCCAATAAGTGAATTTGTGTCATTGGTTGCACATTTAGGTCAATTTCGTCCTGCCATGACTTATTCTCGTCCAATTAGGGTTTTTAACCAATCTTGTGTAAACAATAAGTGATTTTGTGTCATTGGTTGAACATTTAGGTCATTTTCGTCCTCCCAAGGCTTATTCTCGTCCAATTAGGGTTTTTAACCAATCTTGTGCATCCAATAAGTGATTTTGTGTCATTGGTTGAACATTTAGGTCATTTTCGTCCTCCCTAGGCTTATTCTCGTCCAATTAGGGTTTTTAACCAATCTTGTGCATCCAATAATTGATTTTGTGTCATTGGTTGAACATTTAGGTCATTTTCGTCCTCCTTAGGCTTATTCTCGACCAATTAGTGTTTTTAACAAATCTTGTGCATCCAATAAGTGAATTTGTGTCATTGGTTGAACATTTAGGTCATTTTCGTCCTGCCATGACTTATTCTCGTCCAATTAGGGTTTTTAACCAATCTTGTGTAAACAATAAGTGATTTTGTGTCATTGGTTGAACATTTAGGTCATTTTCGTCCTCCCAAGGCTTATTCTCGTCCAATTAGGGTTTTTAACCAATCTTGTGCATCCAATAAGTGATTTTGTGTCATTGGTTGAACATTTAGGTCATTTTCGTCCTCCCTAGGCTTATTCTCGTCCAATTAGGGTTTTTAACAAATCTTTTGCATCCAATAAGTACATTTGTGTCATTGGTTGAACATTTAGGTCATTTTCGTCCTCCCTAAGCTTATTCTGGTCCAATTAGGGTTTTTAACCAATCTTGTGCATCCAATAAGTGATTTTGTGTCATTGGTTGAACATTTAGGTCATTTTCGTCCTCCCAAGGCTTATTCTTGTCCAATTAGGGTTTTCAACCAATCTTGTGCATCCAATAAGTGATTTTGTGTCATTGGTTGAACATTTAGGTCATTTTCGTCCTCCCATGGCTTATTCTCGTCCAATTAGGGTTTTTAACCAATCTTGTGCATCCAATAAGTACATTTGTGTCATTGGTTGAACATTTAGGTCATTTTCGTCCTCCCTAGGCTTATTCTCGTCCAATTATGGTTTTTAACCAATCTTGTGCATCCAATAACTACATTTGTGTCATTGGTTGAACAATTAGGTCATTTTCATCCTCCCAAGGCTTATTCTCGTCCAATTAGGGTTTTTAACCAATCTTGTGCATCCAATAAGTGATTTTGTGTCATTGGTTGAACATTTAGGTCATTTTCGTCCTCCCTAGGCTTATTCTCGTCCAATTAGGGTTTTTAACCAATCTTGTGCATCCAATAAGTGATTTTGTGTCATTGGTTGAACATTTAGGTCATTTTCGTCCTCCCAGGGCTTATTCTCGTCCAACTAGGGTTTTTAATTAATCTTGTGCATCCAATAAGTGATTTTGTGCTATTGGTTGAACATTTAGGTCATTTTAGTCCTCCCAAGGCTTATTCTCATCTATTAGGGTTTTTAACCAATCTTGTGCATCCAATAAGTGATATTGTGCCATTGGTTGAACATTTAGGTCATCTTTGTCCTCCCAAGGCTTATTCACGTCCAATTAGGCTTTTTAACCAATCTTGTGCATCCAATAAGTACATTTGTGTCATTAGTTGAACATTTAGGTTATTTTCGTCCTCCTTAGGCTTATTATCGTCCAATTAGGGTTTTTAACCAATCTTGTGAATCCAATAAGTACATTTGTGTCATTGGTTGAACATTTAGGACATTTTCGTCCTCCCAAGGCTTATTGTCGTACAATTAGGGTTTTTAACCAATCTTGTTCATCAAATAAGTGATTTTGTGTCATTGGTTGAGCATTTAGGTCCTTTTCGTCCTCAAAAGGCTTATTCTCGTCCAATTAGGGGTTTTAACCAATCTTGTGCATCCAATAAGTGATTTTGTGCTATTGGTTGAACATTTAGGTCATTTTCGTCCTCCCAAGTCTTATTCTCGTCCAATTAGGGTTTTTAACCAATCTTGTGCATCCAATAAGTACATTTGTGTCATTGGTTGAACATTTAGGTCATTTTCGTCCTCCCAAGGCTTATTCTTGTCCAATTAGGGTTTTTAACCAATCTTGTGCAGCCAATAAGTGATTTTGTGTCATTCGTTGAACATTTAGGTCATTTTCGTCCTCCCTAGACTTATTCTCGTCCAATAAGGGTTTTTAACCAATCTTGTGCATCAAATAAGTGATTTTGTGTCATTGGTTGAACATTTAGGTCATTTTCGTCCTCCCAGGGCTTATTCTCGTCCAACTAGGGTTTTTAATTAATCTTGTGCATCCAATAAGTGATTTTGTGCTATTGGTTGAACATTTAGGTCATTTTCGTCCTTCCAAGGCTTATTCTCGTCCAATTAGGGTTTTTAACCAATCTTGTGCATCCAATAAGTTATTTTGTGTCATTGGTTGATCATTTAGGTCATTTTCGTCCTCCCAAGGCTTATTCTCGTCAATTAGGGTTTTTAACCAATCTTGTGCATCCAATAAGTGATATTGTGCCATTGGTTGAACATTTAGGTCATCTTTGTCCTCCCAAGGCTTATTCACGTCCAATTAGGGTTTTTAACCAATCTTGTGCATCCATTAAGTACATTTGTGTCATTGGTTGAACATTTAGGTCATTTTCGTCCTCGCTAGGCTTATTCTCGTCCAATTAGGGGTTTTAACCAATCTTGTGCATCCAATAAGTGATTTTGTGTCATTGGTTGAACATTTAGGTCATTTTCGTCCTCCCTAGGCTTATTCTCGTTCAATTAGGGTTTTTAACCAATCTTGTGCATCCAATAAGTACACTTGTGTCATTGGTTGAACATTTAGGTCATTTTCGTCGTCCCAAGGCCTATTCTCGTCCAATTAGGGTGTTTAACCAATCTTGTGCATCAAAAAAGTGATTTTGTGTCATTGGTTGAACATTTATGTCATTTTCGTCCTCCCTAGGCTCATTCTCGTCCAATTAGTGTTTTTAACCAATCTTGTGCATCCAATAAGTGATTTTGTGTCATTGGTTGAACATTTAGGTCATTTTCGTCCTCCCTAGGCTTATTCTCGTCCAATTAGGGTTTTTAACCAATCTTGTGCATCCAATAAGTGATTTTGTGCCATTGGTTGAACATTTAGGTCATTTTCGTCCTCCCAAGGCTTATTCTCGTCCAATTAGGGTTTTTAACCAATCTTGTGCATCCAATAAGTGATTTTGAGTCATTGGTTGAACATTTAGGTCATTTTCGTCCTCCCTAGGCTTATTCTCCTCCAATTAGGGTTTTTAACCAATCTTGTGCATTCAATAAGTACATTTGTGTGATTGGTTGAACATTTAGGTCATTTTCGTCCTCCCAAGGCTTATTCTCGTCCAATTAGGGTTTTTAACCAATCTTGTGCATCCAATAAGTACATTTGTGTCATTGGTTGAACATTTAGGTCATTTTCGTCCTCCAAAGGCTTATTCTTGTCCAATTAGGGTTTTTAACCAATCTTGTGCATCCAATAAGTGATTTTGTGTCATTGGTTGAACATTTAGGTCATTTTCGTCCTCCCAAGGCTTATTCTCGTCCAATTAGGGTTTTTAACCAATCTTGTGCATCCAATAAGTAATTTTTTGTCATTGGTTGAACATTTAGGTCATTTTCGTCCTCCCAAGGCTTATTCTTGTCCAATTAGGGTTTTTAACCTATCTTGTGCATCCAATAAGTCATTTTGTGTCATTGGTTTAACATTTAGGTAATTTTCGTCCTCCCTAGGCTTATTCTCGTCCATTTAGGGTTTTTAACCATTCTTGTGCTTCCAATAAGTGATTTTGTGCTATTGGTTGAACATTTAGGTCATTTTCGTCCTCCCAAGGCTTATTCTCCTCCAATTAGGGTTTTTAACCAATCTTGTGCATCCAATAAGTACATTGGTGTCATTGGTTGAACATTTAGGTCATTTTCTTCCTCCCAAGGCTTATTCTCGTCCAATTAGGGTTTTTAACCAATCTTGTGCATCCAATAAGTGATTTTGTGCCATTGGTTGAACATTTAGGTCATTTTCGTCCTCCCAAGGCTTATTCTCGTCCAATTAGGGTTTTTAACCAATCTTGTGCATCCAATAAGTGCTTTTGTGCCATTGGTTGAACATTTAGGTCATTTTCGTCCTCCCAAGGCTTATTCTCGTCCAATTAGGGTTTTTAACCAATGTTGTGCATCCAATAAGTACATTTGTGTCATTGTTTGAACATTTAGGTCATTTTCGTCCTCCCTAGGCTTATTCTCGTCCAATTAGGGTTTTTAACCAATCTTCTGCATCCAATAAGTGATTTTGTGTCATTGGTTGAACATTTATGTCATTTTCGTCCTCCCAAGGCTTATTCTCGTCCAATTAGGGTTTTTAACAATTCTTGTGCATCCAATAAGTGATTTTGTGTCATTAGTTGAACATTTAGGTCATTTTCGTCCTCCCTAGGCTTATTCTCGTCCAATTAGGGTTTTTAACCAATCTTGTGCATCCAATAAGTGATTTTGTGCCATTGGTTGAACATTTAGGTCATTTTCGTCCTCCCAAGGCTTATTCTCGTCCAATTAGGGTTTTTAACCAATCTTGTGCATCCAATAAGTACATTTGTGTCATTGGTTGAACATTTCGGTCATTTATGTCCTCCAAAAGCTTATTGTCGTCCAATTAGGGTTTTTAACCAATCTTGTGCATCCAATAAGTGATTTTGTGTCATTGGTTGAGCATTTAGGTCATTAATGTCCTCCCTAGGCTTATTCTCGTCCAATTAGGGTTTTTAACCAATCTTGTGCATCCAATAAGTGATTTTGTGTCATTGGTTGAACATTTAGGTCATTTTCGTCCTCCCTAGGCTTATTCTCGTCCAATTAGGGGTTTTAAACAATCTTGTGCATCCAATAAGTGATTTTGTGTCATTGGTTGAACATTTAGGTCATTTTCGTCCTCCCTAGTCTTATTCTCGTCCAATTAGGGTTTTTAACCAATCTTGTGCATCCAATAAGTACGTTTGTGTCATTGGTTGAACATTTAGGTCATTTATGTCCTCCAAAGGCATATTCTCGTCTAATTAGGGTTTTTAACCAATCTTGTGCATCCAATAAGTGATTTTGTGTCATTGGTTGAACATTTAGGTCATTTTCGTCCTCCCAAGGCTTATTCTCGTGCAATTAGGGTTTTTAACCAATCTTGTGCATCCAATAAGTGATTTTGTGTCATTGGATGAACATTTAGGTCATTTTCGTCCTTCCTAGGCTTATTCTCGTTCAATTAGGGTTTTTAAACAATCTTGTGCATCCAATAAGTGATTTTGTGCCATTGGTTGAACATTTGGGTCATTTTCGTCCTCCCAAGGCTTATTCTCGTCCAATTAGGGTTTTTAACCAATCTTGTGCATCCAATAAGTACATTTCTGTCATTGGTTGAACATTTAGGTCATTTATGTCCTCCGAAGGCATATTCTCGTCCAATTAGGGTTTTTAAACAATCTTGTGCATCCAATAAGTGATTTTGTGCCATTGGTTGAACATTTAAGTCATTTTCGTCCTGCCAAGGCTTATTCTCATCAAATTAGGGTTTTTAACCAATCTTGTGCATCCAATAAGTACATTTGTGTCATTGATTGAACATTTAGGTCATTTTTGTCCTCCCTAGGCTTATTCTCGTCCAATTAGGGTTTTTAACCAATCTTGTGCATCCAATAAGTGATTTTGTGTCATTGGTTGAACATTTAGGTCATTTTCGTCCTCCCAAGGCTTAATCTCGTCCAATTAGGGTTTTTAACCAATCTTGTGCATCCAATAAGTACATTTGTGTCATTGGTTGAACATTTAGGTCATTTTCGTCCTCCCAAGGCTTATTCTCGTCCAATTAGGATTTTTAACCAATCTTGTGCATCCAATAAGTGATTTTGTGGCATTGGTTGAACATTTAGGTCATTTTCGTCCTCCCAAGGCTTATTCTCGTCCAATTAGGGTTTTTATCCAATCTTGTGCATCCAATAAGTACATTTGTGTCATTGGTTGAACATTTAGGTCATTTTCGTCCTCCCAAGGCTTATTCTTGTCCAATTAGGGTTTTTAACCAATCTTGTGCATCCAATAAGTGATTTTGTGTCATTGGTTGAACATTTAGGTCATTTTCGTCCTCCCAAGGCTTATTCTCGTGCAATTAGGGTTTTTAACCAATCTTGTGCATCCAATAAGTGATTTTGTGTCATTGGATGAACATTTAGGTCATTTTCGTCCTTCCTAGGCTTATTCTCGTCCAATTAGGGTTTTTAAACAATCTTGTGCATCCAATAAGTGATTTTGTGCCATTGGTTGAACATTTAAGTCATTTTCGTCCTGCCAAGGCTTATTCTCATCAAATTAGGGTTTTTAACCAATCTTGTGCATCCAATAAGTACATTTGTGTCATTGATTGAACATTTAGGTCATTTTTGTCCTCCCTAGGCTTATTCTCGTCCAATTAGGGTTTTTAACCAATCTTGTGCATCCAATAAGTGATTTTGTGTCATTGGATGAACATTTAGGTCATTTTCGTCCTTCCTAGGCTTATTCTCGTGCAATTAGGGTTTTTAAACAATCTTGTGCATCCAATAAGTGATTTTGTGCCATTGGTTGAACATTTAGGTCATTTTCGTCCTCCCAAGGCTTATTCTCGTCCAATTAGGGTTTTTAACCAATCTTGTGCATCCAATAAGTACATTTCTGTCATTGGTTGAACATTTACGTCATTTTCGTCCTCCCAAGTCTTATTCTCATCTAATTAGGGTTTTTAACCAATCTTGTGCATCCAATAAGTACATTTGTGTCATTGGTTGAACATTTAGGTCATTTATGTCCTCCAACTGCTTATTCTCGTCCAATTAGGGTTTTTAAACAATCTTGTGTATCCAATAAGTGATTTTGTGCCATTGGTTGAACATTTAGGTCATTTTCGTCCTCCCAAGGCTTATTCTCGTCCAATTAGGGTTTTTAACCAATCTTCTGCATCCAATAAGTACATTTGTGTCATTGGTTGAACATTTAGGTCATTTTCGTCCTCCCTAGGGTTATTCTAACCCAATTAGGGTTTTAACCAATCTTGTGCATCCAATAAGTACGTTTGTGTAATTGGTTGAATATTTAGGTCATTTTCGTCCTTCCTTGGTTTATTATCGTCCAATTAGGGTTTTTAACCAATCTTGTGCATCCAATAAGTGCTTTTGTGCCATTGGTTAAACATTTAGGTCATTTTCGTCCTCCCTAGGCTTATTCTCGTCCAATTAGGGTTTTTAACCAATCTTGTGCATCCAATAAGTGATTTTGTGTCATTGGTTGAACATTTTGGTCATTTTCGTCCTCCCTAGGCTTATTCTCCTCCAATTAGGGTTTTTATCCAATCTTGTGCATCCAATAAGTGATTTTGTGCCATTGGTTGAACATTTAGGTCATTTTCGTCCACCCAAGGCTTATTCTCGTCCAATTAGGATTTTTAACCAATCTTGTGCATCCAATTAGTACATTTGTATCATTGGTTGAATATTTAGGTCATTTTCGTCCTCCCAAGGCTTATTCTCGTCCAATTAGGGTTTTTAACCAATCTTGTGCATCCAATAAGTGATTTTGTGTCATTGGTTGAACATTTAGGTCATTTTCGTCCTCCGAAGGCTTATTCTCGTCCAATTAGGGGTTTTAACCAATCTTGTGCATCCAATAAGTACATTTGTGTCATTGGTTGAACATTTAGGTCATTTTCGTCCTCCCTAGGCTTATTCTCGTCCAATTAGGGTTTTTAAACAATCTTGTGCATCCAATAAGTACATTTGTGTCATTGGTTGAACATTTAGGTCATTTTCGTCCTCCCAAGGCTTATTCTTGTCCAATTAGGGTTTTTAACCAATCTTGTGCATCCAATAAGTGATTTTGTGTCATTGGTTGAACATTTAGGTCATTTTCGTCCTCCCGAGGCTTATTCTCGTCCAATTAGGGTTTTTAACCAATCTTGTGCATCCAATAAGTGATTTTGTGCCATTGGTTGAACATTTAGGTCATTTTCGTCCTCCCAAGGCTTATTCTCGTCCAATTAGGGTTTTTAACCAATCTTGTGCATCCAATAAGTACATTTGTGTCGTTGGTTAACCATTTAGGTCATTTTCGTCCTCCTTAGGCTTATTCTCGTCCAATTAGGGTTTTTAACCAATCTTGTGCATCCAATAAGTGATTTTGTGTCATTGATTGAACATTTAGGTCATTTTCGTCCTCCCAAGGCTTATTCTCGTCCAATTAGGGTTTTTAACCAATCTTGTGCATCCAATAAGTACATTTGTGTCATTGGTTGAACATTTAGGTCATTATCGTTCTCCCAAGGCTTATTGTCGTCCAATTAGGGTTTTTAACCAATCTTGTGCATCCAATAAGTGATTTTGTGCCATTGGTTGAACATTTAGGTCATTTTCGTCCTCCCAAGGCTTATTCTCGTCCAATTAGGGTTTTTAACCAATCTTGTGCATCCAATAAGTGATTTTGGGTCATTGGTTGAACATTTATGTCATTTTCGTCCTCCCTAGGCTTATTCTCATCCAATTAGGGTTTTTAACCAATCTTGTGCATCCAATAAGTGATTTTGTGCCATTGGTTGAACATTTAGGTCATTTTCGTCCTCCCTAGGCTTATTCTCGTCCAATTAGCGTTATTAACCAATCTTGTGCATCCAATAAGTGATTTTGTGTCATTGGTTGAACATTTAGTTCATTTTCGTCCTCCCAAGGCTTATTCTCGTCTAATTAGGGTTTTTAACCAATCTTGTGCATCCAATAAGTGATTTTGTGCCATTGGTTGAACATTTAGGTCATTTTCGTCCTCCCAAGGCTTATTCTCGTCCAATTAGGGTTTTTAACCAATCTTGTGCATCCAATAAGTGATTTTGGGTCATTGGTTTAACATTTATGTCATTTTCGTCCTTCCTAGGCTTATTCTCGTCCAATTAGGGTTTTTAACCAATCTTGTGCATCCAATAAGTACATTTGTGTCATTGGTTGAACATTTAGGTCATTTTCGTCCTCCCAAGGCTTATTCTCGTCCAATTAGGGTTTTTAACCAATCTTGTGCATCCAATAAGTGATTTTGTGTCATTGGTTGAACATTTAGATCATTTTCGTCCTCCCTAGGCTTATTCTTGTCCAATTAGGGTTTTTAACCAATCTTGTGCATCCAATAAGTACATTTGTGTCATAGGTTGAACATTTAGGTCATTTTCGTCCTCCCAAGGCTTATTCTTTTCCAATTAGGGTTTTTAACCAATCTTGTTCATCCAATAAGTGATTTTGTGTCATTGGTTGAACATTTAGGTCATTTTCGTCCTCCCTAGGCTTATTCTCGTCCAATTAGGGTTTTTAACCAATCTTGTGCATACAATAAGTGATTTTGTGTCATTGGTTGAACATTTAGGTCCTTTTCGTCCTCCCAAGGCTTATTCTCGTCCAATTAGGGTTTTGAACCAATCTTGTGCATCCAATAAGTGATTTTGTGCTATTGGTTGAACATTTAGGTCATTTTCGTCCTCCCTAGGCTTATTCTCGTCCAATTATGGTTTTTAACCAATCTTGTGCATCCTATAAGTGATTTTGTGTAATTGGTTGATCATTTAGGTCATTTTCGTCCTCCCAAGGCTTATTCTCGTCCAATTAGGGTTTTTAACCAATCTTGTGCATCTATTAAGTGATTTTGTGTCATTGGTTGAACATTTAGGTCATTTTCGTCCTCCCTAGCCTTATTCTCGTCCAGTTAGGTTTTTTAACCAATCTTGTGCATCAAATAAGTGATTTTGTGTCATTGGTTGAACATTTAGGTCATTTTCGTCCTCCCTAGGCTTATTCTCGTCCAATTAGGGTTTTTAACCAATCTTGTGCATCAAATAAGTACATTTGTGTAATTGTTGAACATTTAGGTCATTTTTCGTCCTCCCAAGGCTTATTCTCGTCCAATTAGGGTTTTTAAAAAATCTTGTGCATCCAATAAATGATTTTGTGTCATTGGTTGAACATTTAGGTCAATTTCGTCCTCCGACAATTAGGGTTTTTAACCAATCTTGTGCATCCAATAAGTGATTTTGTGTCATTGGTTGAACATTTAGGTCATTTTCGTCCTCCCTAGGCTTATTCTCGTCCAATTAGGGTTTTTAACCAATCTTGTGCATCCAATAAGTATATTTGTGTAATTGGTTGAACATTTAGGTCATTTTTCGTCCTCCCAAGGCTTATTCTCGTCCAATTAGGGTTTTTAACCAATCTTGTGCATCTAATAAGTGATTTTGTGTCATTGGTTGAACATTTATGTCATTTTCGTCCTCCCTAGGCTTATTCTCGTACAATTAGGTTTTTTAACCAATCTTGTGCATCCAATAAGTGATTTTGTGTCATTGGTTGAACATTTAGGTCATTTTCGTCCTCCCTAGGCTTATTCTCGTCCAATTATGGTTTTTAACCAATCTTGTGCATCCAATAAGTACATTTGTGCCATTGGTTGAACATTTAGGTCATCTTTGTCCTCCCAAGGCTTATTCTCGTCCAATAAGGGTTTTTAACCAATCTTGTGCATCCAATAAGTACATTTGTGTCATTGGTTGAACATTTAGGACATTTTCGTCCTCCTTATGCTTATTCTCATCCAATTAGGGTTTTTAACCAATCTTGTGCATCCAATAAGTACATTTGTGTCATTGGTTGAACATTTAGGTCATTTTTCGGCCTCCCAAGGCTTATTCTCGTCCAATTAGTGTTTTTAACCAATCTTGTGCATCTAATAAGTGATTTTGTGTCATTTGTTGAACATTTAGGTCATTTTCGTCCTCGCTAGGCTTATTCTCGTCCAATTAGGTTTTTTAACCAATCTTGTGCATCCAATAAGTGATTTTGTGTCATTGGTTGAACATTTAGGTCATTTTCGTCCTCCCTAGGCTTATTCTCGTCCAATTAGGGTTTTTAACCAATCTTGTGCATCCAATAAGTACATTTGTGCCATTGGTTGAACATTTAGGTCATCTTTGTCCTCCCAAGGCTTATTCTCGTCCAATTAGGGTTTTTAACCAATCTTGTGCATCCAATAAGTACATTTGTGTCATTGGTTGAACATTTAGGTCATTTTCGTCCTCCCAAGGCTTATTCTCGTCCAATTAGAGATTTTAACCAATCTTGTGCATCCAATAAGTACATTTGTGTCATTGGTTGAACATTTAGGTCATTTTCGTCCTCCCAAGGCTTATTCTCGTCCAATTAGGGTTTTTAACCAATCTTGTGCATCCAATAAGTGATTTTGTGTCATTGGTTGAACATTTAGGTCATTTTCGTCCTCCCAAGGCTTATTCTCGTCTAATTAGGGGTTTTAACCAATCTTGTGCATCCAATAAGTGATTTTGTGTCATTGGTTGAACATTTAGGTCATTTTCGTCTTCCCAAGGCTTATTCTCGTCCAATTAGGGTTTTTAACCAATCTTGTGCATCCAATAAGTACATTTGTGTCATTGGTTGAACATTTAGGTCATTTTCATCCTCCCTAGGCTTTTTCTCGTCCAATTAGGGTTTTTAACCAATCTTGTGCATCCAATAAGTACATTTGTGTCATTGGTTGAACATTTAGGTCATTTTCGTCCTCCCTAGGCTTATTCTCGTCCAATTAGGGTTTTTAACCAATCTTGTGCATCCAATAAGTGATTTGGTATCATTGGTTGAAGATTTAGGTCATTTTCGTCCTCCCAAGGCTTATTCTCGTCCAATTAGGGTTTTTAACCAATCTTGTGCATCCAATAAGTGATTTTGTGTCATTGGTTGAACATTTAGGTCATTTTCGTCCTCCCAAGGCTTATTCTCGTCCAATTAGGGATTTTAACCAATCTTGTGCATCCAATAAGTGATTTAGTGTCATTGGTTGAACATTTAGGTCATTTTCTTCCTCCCAAGGCTTATTCTCGTCCAATTAGGGTTTTTAACCAATCTTGTGCATCCAATAAGTGATTTTGTGTCATTGGTTGAACATTTAGGTCATTTTCGTCCTCCCAAGGCTTATTCTCGTCCAATTAGGGTTTTTAACCGATCTTGTGTGCATCCAATAAGTACATTTGTGTCATTGGTTGAACATTTAGGTCATTTTCGTCCTCCCAAGGCTTATTCTCGTCCAATTAGGGTTTTTAACCAATCTTGTGCATCCAATAAGTGATTTTGTGTCATTGGTTGAACATTTAGGTCATTTTCGTCCTCCCAAGGCTTATTCTCGTCTAATTAGGGTTTTTAACCAATCTTGTGCATCCAATAAGTACATTTGTGTCATTGGTTGAACATTTAGGTCATTTTCATCCTCCCAAGGCTTATTCTCGTCCAATTAGGGTTTTTAACCAATCTTGTCCATCCAATAAGTGATTTTGTGTCATTGGTTGAACATTTAGGTCATTTTCGTCCTCCCAAGGCTTATTCTCGTCCAATTAGGGTTTTTAACCAATCTTGTGCATCCAATAAGTACATTTGTGTCATTGGTTGAACATTTCGGTCATTTTCATCCTCCCTACGCTTATTCTCGTCCAATTAGGGTTTTTAACCAATCTTGTGCATCCAATAAGTACATTTGTGTCATTGGTTGAACATTTAGGTCATTTTCGTCCTCCCAAGGCTTATTCTCGTCCAATTAGGGTTTTTAACCAATCTTGTGCATCCAATAAGTGATTTTGTATCATTGGTTATACATTTAGGTCATTTTCGTCCTCCCAAGGCTTATTCTCGTCCAATTAGGGTTTTTAACCAATCTTGTGCATCCAATAAGTGATTTTGTGTCATTGGTTGAACATTTAGGTCATTTTCGTCCTCCCAAGGCTTATTCTCGTCAATTTAAGGTTTTTAACCAATCTTGTGCATCCAATAAGTACATTTGTGTCATTGGTTGAACATTTAGGTCATTTTCGTCCTCCCAAGGCTTATTCTCGTCCAATTAGGGTTTTTAACCAATCTTGTGCATCCAATAAGTACATTTGTGTCATTGGTTGAACATTTAGGTCATTTTCGTCCTCCCAAGGCTTATTCTCGTCCAATTAGGGTTTTTAACCAATCTTGTGCATCCAATAACTGATTTTGTTTCATTGGTTGAACATTTAGTTCATTTTCGTCCTCCCAAGGCTTATTCTCGTCCAATTAGGGTTTTTAACCAATCTTGTGCATCCAATAAGTGATTTTGTGTCATTGGTTGAACATTTAGGTCATTTTCGTCCTCCCAAGGCTTATTCTCGTCCATTTAGGATTTTTAACCAATCTTGTGCATCTAATAAGTGATTTTGTTTCATTGGTTGCACATTTAGGTCATTTTCGTCCTCCCAAGGCTTACTCTCGTCCAATTAGGGTTTTTAACATATCTTGTGCATCCAATAAGTGATTTTGTGTCATTGGTTGAACATTTAGGTCATTTTCGTCCTCCCTAGGCTTATTCTATTCCAATTAGGGTTTTTAACCAATCTTGTGCATCCAATAAGTGATTTTGTGTCATTGGTTGAACATATAGGTCATTTTCGTCCTCCCAAGGCTTATTCTCGTCCAATTAGGGTTTTTTAACCAAACTTGTGCATCCAATAAGTGATTTTGTGTCATTGGTTGAACATTTAGGTCATTTTCGTCCTCCCAAGGCTTATTCTCGTCCAATTAGGGTTTTTAACCAATCTTGTGCATCCAATAAGTGATTTTGTGTCATTGGTTGAACATTTAGGTCATTTTCGTCTTCCCAAGGCTTATTCTCGTCCAATTAGGGTTTGTAACCAATCTTGTGCATCCAATAAGTGATTTTGTGTCCTTGGTTGAACATTTAGGTCATTTTCGTCCTCCCAAGGCTTATTCTCGTCCAATTAGGGTTTTTAACCAATCTTGTGCATCCAATAAGTGATTTTGTGTCATTGGTTGAACATTTAGGTCATTTTCGTCCTCCCAAGGCTTATTCTCGTCCAATTAGGGTTTTTAACCAATCTTGTGCATCTAATAAGAAATTTTGTGTCATCGGTTGAACATTTAGGTCATTTTCATCCTCCCTAGTCTTTTTCTCGTCCAATTAGGGTTTTTAACCAATCTTGTGCATCCAATAAGTAATTTTGTGTCATTGGTTGAACATTTAGGTCATTTTCGTCCTCCCAAGGCTTATTCTCGTCCAATTAGGGTTTTTAACCAATCTTGTGCATCCAATAAGTTATTTTGTGTCATTGGTTGAACATCTAGGTCGTTTTCGTCATCCCTAGGCTTATTCTCGTCCAAATAGGTTTTTTAACCAATCTTGTGCATCCAATAAGTGATTTTGTGTCATTGGTTGAACATTTAGGTCATTTTCGTCCTCCCTAGGCTTATTCTCGTCCAATTAGGGTTTTTAACCAATCTTGTGCATCCAATAAGTGCTCTTGTGTCATTGGTTGAACATTTAGGTCATTTTCGTCCTCCCAAGGCTTATTCTCGTCCAATTAGGGTTTTTAACCAATCTTGTGCATCAAATAAGTGATTTTGTGTCATTGGTTGAACATTTAGGTCATTTTCGTCCTCCCTAGGCTTATTCTCGTCTAATTAGGGTTTTTAACTAATCTTGTGCATCCAATAAGTAATTTTGTGTCATTGGTTGAACATTTAGGTCATTTTCGTCCTCCCAAGGCTTATTTTCGTCCAATTAGGGTTTTTAACCAATCTTGTGCATCCAATAAGTGATTTTGTGTCATTGGTTGAACATTTAGGTCATTTTCGTCCTCCCTAGTCTTATTCTCGTCCAATTAGGGTTTTTAACCAATCTTGTGCATCCAATAAGTACATTTGTGTCATTGGTTGAACATTTAGGTCATTTTCGTCCTCCCTAGGCTTATTCTCGTCCAATTCGGGTTTTTAACCAATCTTGTGCATCCAATAAGTGATTTTGTGTCATTGGTTGAACATTTAGGTCATTTTCGTCGTCCCAAGGCTTATTCTCGTCCAATTAGGGTTTTTAACCAATCTTGTGCATCCAATAAGTGATTTTGTGTCATTGGTTGAGCATTTAGGTCATTTTCGTCCTCCCTAGGCTTATTCTCGTCCAATTAGGTTTTTTAACCAATCTTGTGCATCCAATAAGTGATTTTGTGTCATTGGTTGAACATTTAGGTCATTTTCGTCCTCCCTAGGCTTATTCTCGTTCAATTAGGGTTTTTAACCAATCTTGTGCATCCAATAAGTACATTTGTGTCATTGGTTGAACATTTAGGTCATTTTTCATCCTCCCAAGGCTTATTCTCGTCCAATTAGGGTTTTTAACCAATCTTGTCCATCCAATAAGTGATTTTGTGTCATTAGTTGAACATTTAGGTCATTTTCGTCCTCCCAAGGCTTATTCTCGTGCAATTAGGGTTTTTAACCAATCTTGTGTATCTAAAGAGTGATTTTGTTCCATTGGTTGAACATTTAGGTCATTTTCGTCCTCCCAAGGCTTATTCTCGTCCAATTAGGGTTTTTAACCAATCTTGTGAATCCAATAAGTGATTTTGTGTCATTGGTTGAACATTTAGGTCATTTTCGTCCTCCCTAGGCTTATTCTCGTTCAATTAGGGTTTTTAACCAATCTTGTGCATCCAATAAGTACATTTGTGTCATTGGTTGAACATTTAGGTCATTTTTCATCCTCCCAAGGCTTATTCTCGTCCAATTAGGGTTTTTAACCAATCTTGTGCATCCAATAAATGATTTTGTGTCATTGGTTGAACATTTAGGTCATTTTCGTCCTCCCAATGCTTATTCTCGTCCAATAATGGGTTTTTAACCAATCTTGCGCATCCAATAAGTACATTTGTGTCATTTGTTGATCATTTAGGTCATTTTCGTCCTCCCAAGGCTTATTCTCGTCCAATTAGGGTTTTTGACCAATCTTGTGCATCCAATAAGTACATTTGTGTCATTGGTTGAACATCTAGGTCATTTTTGTCCTCCCAAGGCTTATTCTCGTGCAATTAGGGTTTTTAACCAATCTTGTGTATCTAAAGAGTGATTTTGTTCCATTGGTTGAACATTTAGGTCATTTTCGTCCTCCCAAGGCTTATTCTCGTCCAATTAGGGTTTTTAACCAATCTTGTGCATCCAATAAGTGATTTTGTGTCATTGGTTGAACATTTAGGTCATTTTCGTCCTCCCAAGGCTTATTCTCGTCCAATTAGGGTTTTTAACAAATCTTGTGCATCCAATACGTACATTTGTGACATTGGTTGAACATTTAGGTCATTTTCGTCCTCCCAAGGCTTATTCTCGTCCAATTAGGGTTTTTAACCAATCTTGTGCATCCAATAAGTGATTTTGTGTCATTGGTTGAACATTTAGGTCATTTTCGTCCTCCCAAGGCTTATTCTCGTCCAATTACAGTTTTTAACCAATCTTGTGCATCCATTAAGTACATTTGTGTCATTGGTTGAACATTTAGGTCATTTTCGTCCTCCCAAGGCTTATTCTCGTCCAATTCGGGTTTTTAACCAATCTTGTGCATCCAATAAGTACATTTGTGTCATTGGTTGAACATTTACGTCATTTTCGTCCTCCCAAGGCTTATTCTCGTCCAGTTACGGTTTTTATCCAATCTTGTGCATCCAATAAGTGATTTTGTGTCATTGGTTGAACATTTAGGTCATTTTCGTCCTCCCAAGGCTTATTCTCGTCCAATTAGGGTTTTTAACCAATCTTGTGCATCCAATAAGTGATTTTGTGTCATTGGTTGAACATTTAGGTCATTTTCGTCCTCCCAAGGCTTATTCTCGTCCAATTAGGGTTTTTAACGAATCTTGTGCATCCAATAAGTGATTTTGTGTCATTGGTTGAACATTTAGGTCATTTTCGTCCTTCCAAGGCTTATTCTCATCCAATTAGAGTTTTTAACCAATCTTGTGCATCCAATAAGTACATTTGTGTCATTGGTTGAACATTTAGTTCATTTTCGTCCTCCCTAGGCTTATTCTTGTCCAATTAGGGTTTTTAACCTATCTTGTGCATCCAATAAGTGATTTTGTGTCATTGGTTGAGCATTTAGGTCATTTTCGTCCTCCCTAGGCTTATTCTCGTCCAATTAGGGTTTTTAACCAATCTTGTGCATCCAATAAGTGATTTTGTGTCATTGGTTGAACATTTAGGTCATTTTCGTCCTCCCAAGGCTTATTCTCGTCCAATTAGGGTTTTTAACCAATCTTGTGCATCCAATAAGTGATTTTGTGTCATTGGTTGAACATTTAGGTCATTTTCGTCCTCCCAAGGCTTATTCTCGTTCAATTAGGGTTTTTAACCAATCTTGTTCATCCAATAATTGATTTTGTGTCATTGGTTGAACATTTAGGTCATTTTCGTCGTCCCTAGGCTTATTCTGGTCCAATTAGGGTTTTTAACCAATCTTGTGCATCCAATAAGTGATTTTGGGTCATTGGTTGAACATTTAGGTCAATTTCGTCCTCCCTAGGCTTATTCTCGTCCAATTAGGGTTTTTAACCAATCTTGTGCATCCAATAAGTGATTTTGTGTCATTGGTTGAACATTTAGGTCATTTTCGTCCTCCCAAGGCTTATTCTCGTCCAATTAGGGTTTTTAACCAATCTTGTGCATCCAATAAGTGATTTTGTGTCATTGGTTGAACATTTAGGTCATTTTCGTCCTCCCAAGGCTTATTCTCGTCAAATTATGGTTTTTAACCAATCTTGTGCATCCAATAAGTGATTTTGTGTCATTGGTTGAACATTTAGGTCATTTTCGTCCTCCCAAGGCTTATTCTCGTCCAATTAGGGTTTTTAACCAATCTTGTGCATCCAATAAGTGATTTTGCGCCATTGGTTGAACATTTAAGTCCTTTTCGTCCTCCCAAGGCTTATTCTCGTCCAATAAGGGTTTTTAACCAATCTTGTCCCTCGAATAAGTACATTTGTGTCATTGGTTAAAGATTTAGGTCATTTTCGTCCTCCCAAGGCTTATTCTCGTCCAATTAGGGTTTTTAACCAATCTTGTGCATCCAATAAGTGATTTTGTGTCATTGGTTGAACATTTAGGTCATTTTCGTCCTCCCAAGGCTTATTCTCGTCCAATTAGGGTTTTTAACCAATCTTGTGCATCCAATAAATACATTTGTGTCATTGGATGAACATTTAGGTCATTTTCGTCCTCCCAAGGCTTATCCTCTTGCAATTAGGGTTTTTAACCAATCTTGTGCATCCAATAAGTGATTTTGTGTCATTGGTTGAACATTTAGGTCATTTTCATCCTCCCAAGGCTTATTCTCGTCCAATTAGGGTTTTTAACCAATCTTGTGCATCCAATAAGTGATTTTGTGTCATGGGTTGAACATTTAGGTCATTTTCGTCCTCCCTAGGCTTATTCTCGTCCAATTAGGGTTTTTAACCAATCTTGTGCATCCAATAAGTGATTTTGTGTCATTGGATTAACATTTAGGTCATTTTCGTCCTCCCAAGGCTTATTCTCGTCCAATTAGGTTTTTTAACCAATCTTGTGCATCCAATAAGTGATTTTGTGTCATTGGTTGAACATTTAGGTCATTTTCGTCCTCCCTAGGCTTATTCTCGTCCAATTAGGGTTTTTAACCAATCTTGTGCATCCAATAAGTGATTTTGTGTCATTGGTTGAACATTTAGGTCATTTTCGTCTTGCCATGGCTTATTCTCGTCCAATTAGGGTTTTTAACCAATCTTGTGCATCCAATAAGTGATTTGGTGTCATTGGTTGAACATTTAGGTCATTTTCGTCCTCCCAAGGCTTATTCTCGTCCAATTAGGGTTTTTAACCAATCTTGTGCATCCAATAAGTGATTTTGTGTCATTGGTTGAACATTTAGGTCATTTTCGTCCTCCCAAGGCTTATTCTCGTCCAATTAGGGTTTTTAACCAATCTTGTGCATCCAATAAGTACATTTGTGTCATTGGTTGAACATTTAGGTCATTTTCGTCCTCTCAAGGCTTATTCTCGTCCAATTAGGGTTTTTAACCAATCTTGTGCATCCAATAAGTGATTTTGTGTCATTGGTTGAACATTTAGGTCATTTTCGTCCTCCCAAGGCTTATTCTCTATTAATTAGGGTTTTTAACCAATCTTGTGAATCCAATAAGTACATTTGTGTCATTGGTTGAATATTTAGGTCATTTTCGTCCTCCCAAGGCTTATTCTCGTCCAATTAGGGTTTTTAACCAATCTTGTGCATCCAATAAGTGATTTTGTGTCATTGGTTGAACATTTAGGTCATTTTCGTCCTCCCAAGGCTTATTCTCGTCCAATTAGGGTTTTTAACCAATCTTGTGCATCCAATAAGTACATTTGTGTCATTGGTTGAACATTTAGGTCATTTTCGTCCTCCAAAGGCTTATTCTCGTCCAATTAGGGTTTTTAAAGAATCTTGTGCATCCAATAAGTGGTTTTGTGTCATTGGTTGAACATTTAGGTAATTTCCGTCCTCCCTAGGCTTATTCTCGTCCAATTAGGGTTTTGAACCAATCTTGTGCATTCAATAAGTGTTTTTGTGTCATTTTTTGAACATTTAGGTCATTTTCGTCCTCCCAAGGCTTATTCTCGTCCAATTAGGGTTTTTAACCAATCTTGTGCATCCAATAAGTGATTTTGTGTCATTGGTTGAACATTTAGGTCATTTTCGTCCTCCGAAGGCTTATTCTCGTTCAATTAGGGTTTTTAACCAATCTTGTGCATCCAATAAGTGATTTTGTGTCATTGGTTGAAGATTTAGGTTATTTTCGTCCTCCCAAGGCTTATTCTCGTCCAATTAGGGTTTTTAACCAATCTTGTGCATCCAATAAGTGATTTTGTGTCATTGGTTGAACATTTAGGTCATTTTCGTCCTCCCAAGGCTTATTCTCGTCCAATTAGGGTTTTTAACCAATCTTGTGCATCCAATAAGTGATTTTGTGTCATTGGTTGAACATTTAGGTCATTTTCGTCCTCCAAAGGCTTATTCTCGTCCAATTAGGGTTTTTAACCAATCTTGTGCATCCAATAAGTGATTTTGTGTCATTGGTTTAAAATTTAGGTCATTTTCGTCCTCCCAAGGCTTATTCTTGACCAATTAGGGTTTTTAACCAATATTGTGTATCCAATAAGTGATTTTCTGTCATTGGTTGAACATTTAGGTCATTTTCGTCCTCCCTAGGCTTATTCTCGTCCAATTAGCATTTTTAACCAATCTTGTGCATTCAATAAGTACATTTGTGTCATTGGTTGAACATTTAGGTCATATTCGTCCTCCCAAGGCTTATTCTCGTCCAATTAGGGTTTTTAACCAATCTTGTGCATCCAATAAGTGATTTTGTGTCATTGGTTGAACATTTAGGTCATTTTCGTCCTCCCAAGACTTATTCTCGTCCAATTAGGGTTTTTAACCAATCTTGTCCATCCAATAAGTGATTTTGTGTCATTAGTTGAACATTTAGGTCATTTTCGTCCTCCCAAGGCTTATTCTCGTGCAATTAGGGTTTTTAACCAATCTTGTGTATCTAAAGAGTGATTTTGTTCCATTGGTTGAACATTTAGGTCATTTTCGTCCTCCCAAGGCTTATTCTCGTCCAATTAGGGTTTTTAACCAATCTTGTGCATCAAATAAGTGATTTTGTGTCATTGGTTGAACATTTAGGTCATTTTCGTCCTCCCAAGGCTTATTCACGTCCAGTTAGGGTTTTTAACCAATCTTCTGCATCCAATAAGTGATTTTGTGTCATTGGTTGAACATTTAGGTCATTTTCGTCCTCCCTCGGCTTATTCTCGTCCAATTAGGGGTTTTAACCAACCTTGTGCATCCAATAAGTGATTTTGTGCTATTGGTTGAACATTTAGGTCATTTTCGTCCTCCCAAGGCTTATTCTCGTCCAATTAGGGTTTTTAACCAATCTTGTGCATCCAATAAGTACATTTGTGTCATTGGTTGAACATTTAGGTCATTTTCGTCCTCCCAAGGCTTATTCTATTCCAATTAGGGTTTTTAACCAATCTTGTGCATCCAATAAGTGATTTTGTGTCATTGGTTGAACATTTAGGTCATTTTCGTCCTCCCTAGGCTTATTCTGTCCAATTATGGTTTTTAACCAATCTTGTGCATCAAATAAGTGATTTTGTGTCATTGGTTGAACATTTAGGTCATTTTGGTCCTCCCAAGGCTTATTCTCGTCCAATTAGGGTTTTTAACCAATCTTGTGCATCCAATAAGTGATTTTGTGCTATTGGCTGAACATTTAGGTCATTTTCGTCCTCCCAAGGCTTATTCTCGTCCAATTTGGGTTTTTAACCAATCTTGTGCAGCCAATAAGTGATTTTGTGTAATTGGTTGATCATTTAGGTCATTTTCGTCCTCCTTAGGCTTATTCTCGTTCAATTAGGGTTTTTAACCAATCTTGTGCATCCAATAAGTACAATTGTGTCATTGGTTGAACATTTAGGTCATTTTTAATCCTCCCAAGGCTTATTCTCGTCCAATTAGGGTTTTTAATCAATCTTGTGCATCCAATAAATGATTTTGTGTCATTGGTTGAACATTTAGGTCATTTTCGTCCTCCCAAGGCTTATTCACGTCCAGTTAGGGTTTTTAACCAATCTTGTGCATCCAATAAGTGATTTTGTGTCATTGGTTGAACATTTAGGTCATTTTCGTCCTCCCTAGGCTTATTCTCGTCCAATTAGGGGTTTTAACCAACCTTGTGCATCCAATAAGTGATTTTGTGCTATTGGTTGAACATTTAGGTCATTTTCGTCCTCCCAAGGCTTATTCTCGTCCAATTAGGGTTTTTAACCAATCTTGTGCATCCAATAAGTACATTTGTGTCATTGGTTGAACATTTAGGTCATTTTCGTCCTCCCAAGGCTTGTTCTTTTTCAATTAGGGTTTTTAACCAATCTTGTGCATCCAATAAGTGATTTTGTGTCATTGGTTGAACATTTAGGTCATTTTCGTCCTCCCTAGGCTTATTCTGTCCAATTAGGGTTTTTAACCAATCTTGTGCATCAAATAAGTGATTTTGTGTCATTGGTTGAACATTTAGGTCATTTTCGTCCTCCCTAGGCTTATTCTCGTCCAATTAGGGGTTTTAACCAACCTTGTGCATCCAATAAGTGATTTTGTGCTATTGGTTGAACATTTAGGTCATTTTCGTCCTCCCAAGGCTTATTCTCGTCCAATTAGGATTTTTAACCAATCTTGTGCATCCAATTAGTACATTTGTGTCATTGGTTGAACATTTAGGTCATTTTCGTCCTCCCAAGGCTTATTCTTTTCCAATTAGGGTTTTTAACCAATCTTGTGCATCCAATAAGTGATTTTGTGTCATTGGTTGAACATTTAGGTCATTTTCGTCCTCCCTAGGCTTATTCTGTCCAATTAGGGTTTTAAACCAATCTTGTGCATCAAATAAGTGATTTTGTGTCATTGGTTGAACATTTAGGTCATTTTCGTCCTCCCAAGGCTTATTCTCGTCCAATTAGGGTTTTTAACCAATCTTGTTTATCCAATAAATGATTTTGTGTCATTGGTTGAACATTTAGGTCATTTTCGTCCTCCCTAGGCTTATTCTATCAAATTAGGGTTTTTAACCAATCTTGTGCATCAAATAAGTGATTTTGTGTCATTGGTTGCAAATTTAGGTCATTTTCGTCCTCCCAAGGCTTATTCTCGTCCAATTAGGGTTTTTAACCAATCTTGTGCATCCAATAAGTGATTTTGTGCTATTGGTTGAACATTTAGGTCATTTTCGTCCACCCTAGCCTTATTCTCGTCCAATTAGGGTTTTTAACCAATCTTGTGCAGCCAATAAGTGATTTTGTGTAATTGGTTGATCATTTAGGTCATTTTCGTCCTCCCAAGGCTTATTCTCGTCCAATTAGGGTTTTTAACCAATCTTGTGCATCTAATAAGTACATTTGTGTCATTGGTTGAACATTTAGGTCGTTTTTCGTCCTCCCAAGGCTTATTCTCGTCCAATTAGGGTTTTTAAAAAATCTTGTGCATCTAATAAGTGATTTTGTGTCATTGGTTGAAAATTTAGGTCATTTTCGTCCTCCCTAGGCTTATTCTCGTCCAATTAGGTTTTTTAACCAATCTTGTGCATCCAATAAGTGATTTTGTGTCATTGGTTGAACATTTAGGTCATTTTCGTCCTCCCTATACTTATTCTCGTCCAATTAGGGGTTTTAACCAATCTTGTGCATCCAATAAGTGATTTTGTGCCATTGGTTGAACATTTAGGTCATTTTCGTCCTCCCAAGACTTATTCTCGTCCAATTAGGGTTTTTAACCAATCTTGTGCATCTAATAAGTACATTTGTGTCATTGGTTGAACATTTAGGTCATTTTTCGTCCTCCCAAGGCTTATTCTCGTCCAATTAGGGTTTTTAACCAATCTTGTGCATCCAATAAGTGATTTTGTGTCATTGGTTGAACATTTAGGTCATTTTCGTCCTCCCAAGGCTTATTCTCGTCAATTTAGGGTTTTTAACCAATCTTGTGCATCCAATAAGTACATTTGTGTCATTGGTTGAACATTTAGGTCATTTTCGTCCTCCCAAGGCTTATTCTCGTCCAATTAGGGTTTTTAACCAATCTAGTGCATCCAATAAGTACATTTGTGTCATTGGTTGAACATTTAGGTCATTTTCGTCCTCCCAAGGCTTATTCTCGTCCAATTAGGGTTTTTAACCAATCTTGTGCATCCAATAAGTGAATTTGTGTCATTGGTTGAACATTTAGGTCATTTTCGTCCTCCCAAGGCTTATTCTCGTCCAATTAGGGTTTTTAACCAATCTTGTGCATCCAATAAGTGATTTTGTGTCATTGGTTATACATTTAGGTCATTTTCGTCCTCCCAAGGCTTATTCTCGTTCAATTAGGGTTTTTAACCAATCTTGTGCATCCAATAAGTGAATTTGTGTCATTGGTTGAACATTTAGGTCATTTTCGTCCTCCCAAGGCTTATTCTCGTCCAATTAGGGTTTTTAACCAATCTTGTGCATCCAATAAGTGATTTTGTGCCATTGTTTGAACATTTAGGTCATTTTCGTCCTACCAAGGCTTATTCTCGTCCAATTAGGATTTTTAACCAATCTTGTGCATCCAATAAGTACATTTGTGTCATTGGTTGAACATTTAGGTCATTTTCGTCCTCCCTAGGCTTATTCTTGTCCAATTAGGATTTTTAACCAATCTTGTGCATCCAATAAGTGATTTTGTTTCATTGGTTGAACATTTAGGTCATTTTCGTCCTCCTAATACTTATTCTCGTCCAATTAGGGTTTTTAACCAATCTTGTGCATCCAATAAGTGAATTTGTGTCATTGGTTGAACATTTAGGTCATTTTCGTCCTCCCAAGGCTTATTCTCGTCCAATTAGGGTTTTTAACCAATCTTGTGCATCCAATAAGTACATTTGTGTCATTGGTTGAACATTTAGGTCATTTTCGTCCTCCCAAGGCTTCTTCTCGTCCAATTAGGGTTTTTAACCAATCTTGTGCATCCAATAAGTGATTTTGTGTCATTGGTTAAACATTTAGGTCATTTTCGTCCTCCCAAGGCTTATTCTCGTCCAATTAGGGTTTTTAACCAATCTTGTGCATCCAATAAGTGATTTTGTGTCATTGGTTGAACATTTAGGTCATTTTCGTCCTCCATAGGCTTATTCTCGTCCAATTAGGTTTTTTAACCAATCTTGTGCATCCAATAAGTGATTTTGTGTCATTGGTTGAACATTTAGGTCATTTTCGTCCTCCCTAGGCTTATTCTCGTCCAATTAGGGTTTTTAACCAATCTTGTGCATCCAATAAGTGATTTTGTGTCATTGGTTGAACATTTAGGTCAGTTTCGTCCTCCCATAGCTTAATCTTGATATATTAGGGTTTTTAACCAATCTTGTGCATCCAATAAGTACATTTGTGTCATTGGTTGAACATTTAGGTCATTTTCGTCCTCCCAAAGCTTATTCTCGTCCAATTAGGGTTTTTAACCAATCTTGTGCATCCAATAAGTGATTTTGTATCATTGGTAGAACATTTAGGTCATTTTTGTCCTCCTAAGGCTTATTCTCGTCCAATTAGGGGTTTTAAGCAATCTTGTGCATCCAATAAGTGATTTTGTGTCATTGGTTGAACATTTAGGTCATTTTCGTCCTCCCAAGGCTTATTCTCGTCCAATTAGGGTTTTTAACCAATCTGGTGCATCCAATAAGTGTTTTTGTGTCATTGGATTAACATTTAGGTCACTTTTGTCCTCCAAAGGCTTATTCTCGTCAAATTAGGGTTTTTAACCAATCTTGTGCATCCAATAAGTGAATTTGTGTCATTGGTTGAACATTTAGGTCATTTTCGTCCTCCCAAGGCTTATTCTCGTCCAATTAGGGTTTTTAACCAATCTTGTGCATCCAATAAGTGATTTTGTGTCATTGGTTGAACATTTAGGTCATTTTCGTCCTCCCTAGGCTTATTGTCGTCTAATTAGGGTTTTTAACCAATCTTGTGCATCCAATAAGTACATTTGTGTCATTGGTTGAACATTTAGGTCATTTTTGTCCTCCCAAGGCTTATTCTCGTCCAATTAGGGTTTTTAACCAATCTTGTGCATCAAATAAGTGATTTTGTGTC
>JBBPBP010000279.1:8073-50376 GCA_037974735.1 Cicer chorassanicum
AATGTACTTATTGGATGCAGAAGATTGGTTAAAAACCCGAATTGGACGAGAATATGCCTTGGGAGGACGAAAATGACCTAAATGTTCAACCAATGACACAAAATCACTTATTGAATGCACAAGATTGGTTAAAAACCCTAATTGGACGAGAATAAGCCTAGGGAGGAAGAAAATGACCTAAATGTTCAACCAATGACCCAAAATCACTTATTGGATGCAGAAGATTGGTTAAAAACCCGAATTGGACGAGAATATGCCTTGGGAGGACAAAAATGACCTAAATGTTCAACCAATGACATAAAATCACTTATTGGATGCACAAGATTGGTTAAAAACCCTAATTGGTAAAGAATAAGCCTAGGGAGGACGAAAATGACCTAAATGTTCAACCAATGACACAAAATCACTTATTGGATGCACAAGATTGGTTAAAAACCCTAATTGGACGAGAATAAGCCTTGGGAGGACGAAAATGACCTAAATGTTCAACAAATGACACAAATATACTTATTGGATGCACAAGATTGGTTAAAAACCCTAATTGGACGAGAATAAGCCTTGGGAGGACGAAAATGACCTAAATGTTCAACCAATGACACAAAATCATTTATTGGATGCACAAGATTGGTTAAAAACCCTAGTTAGACGAGAATAAGCCTTGGGAGGACGAAAATGACCTAAATGTTCAACCAATGACACAAATGTACTTATTGGATGCACAAGATTGGTTAAAAACCCTAATTGGACGAGAATAAGCCTTGGGAGGACGAAAATGACCTATGACACAAATATACTTATTGGATTCTTAAGATTGGTTAAAAACCCTAATTGGACGAGAATAAGCCTTGGGAGGACGAAAATGACCTAAATGTTCAACCAATGACACAAAATCACTTATTGGATGCACAAGATTGGTTAAAAACCCTAATTGGACGAGAATAAGCCTTGGGAGGACGAAAATGACCTAAATGTTCAACCAATGACACAAAATCACTTATTGGATGCACAAGATTTGTAAAAAACCCTAATTGGACGAGAATAAGCCTTTGGAGGACGAAAATGACCTAAATGTTCAACCAATGGCACAAAATCACTTATTGGTTGCACAAGATTGGTTAAAAACCCTAATTTGACGAGAATAAGCCTTGGGAGGACTAAAATGACCTAAATGTTCAACCAATGACACAAATGTACTTATTGGATGCACAAGATTGGTTAAAAACCCTAATTGGACGAGAATAAGCCTTGGGAGGACGAAAATGACCTAAATGTTCAACCAATGACACAAATGTACTTATTCGATGCACAAGATTGGTTAAAAACCTTAATTGGACGAGAATAAGCCTTGACAGGACGAAAATGACCTAAATGTTCAACCAACGACACAAAATCACTTATTGGATGCACAAGTTTGGTTAAAAACCCTAATTGGACGAGAATAAGCCTTGGGAGGACGAAAATGACCTAAATGTTCAACCAATGACACAAATGTACTTATTGGATGCACAAGATTGGTTAAAAACCCTAATTGGACGAGAATAAGCATAGGGATGACGAAATTGACCTAAATGTTCAACCAATGACACAAAATCACTTATTGGATGCACAAGATTGGTTAAAAACCCCAATTAATCGAGAATAAGCCTAGGGAGGACGAAAATGACCTAAATGTTCAACTAATGACACAAATGTATTGGATGCACAAGATTGGTTAAAAACCCTAATTGGACGAGAATAAGCCTTGGGAGGACGAAAATGACCTAAATGTTCAACCAATGACACAAATGTACTTATTGGATGCACAAGATTGGTTAAAAACCCTAATTGGACGAGAATAAGCCTTGGGAGGACGAAAATGACCTAAATGTTCAACCAATGACACAAATGTACTTATTGGATGCACAAGATTGGTTAAAAACCCTAATTGGACGAGAATAAGCCTTGGGAGGACGAAAATGACCTAAATGCTCAACCAATGACACAAATGTACTTATTGGATGCACAAGATTGGTTAAAAACCCTAATTGGACGAGAATAACCCTTGGGAGGACGAAAATGACCTAAATGTTCAACCAATGACACAAAATCACTTATTGGATGCACAAGATTGGTTAAAAACCCTAATTGGACGAGAATAAGCCTTGGGAGGACGAAAATGACCTAAATGTTCAACCAATGACACAAATTTACTTATTGGATGCACAAGATTGGTTAAAAACCCTAATTGGACGAGAATAAGCCTTGGGAGGACGAAAATGACCTAAATGTTCATTCAATGACACAAAATCACTTATTGGATGCACAAGATTGGTTAAAAACCCTAATTGGACGAGAATAAGTCTTGGGAGGACGAAAATGACCTAAATGTACAACCAATGACACAAAATCACTTATTGGATGCACAAGATTGGTTAAAAACCCTAATTGGACGAGAATAAGCCTTGGGAGGACGAAAATGACCTAAATGTTCAACCAATGGCACAAAATCACTTATTGGTTGCACAAGATTGGTTAAAAACCCTAATTTGACGAGAATAAGCCTTGGGAGGACTAAAATGACCTAAATGTTCAACCAATGACACAAATGTACTTATTGGATGCACAAGTTGGTTAAAAACCCTAATTGGACGAGAATAAGCCTTGGGAGGACGAAAATGACCTAAATGTTCAACCAATGACACAAAATCACTTATTGGATGCACAAGATTGGTTAAAAACCCTAATTGGACGAGAATAAGCCTTGGGAGGACGAAAATGACCTAAATGTTCAACCAATGACACAAAATCACTTATTGGATGCACAAGATTGGTTAAAAACCCTAATTGGATTTGAATAAGCTTAGGGAGGACGAAAATGACCTATATGTTCAACCAATGACACAACATCACTTATTGGACACACAAGATTGGTTCAAAACCCTAATTGGATTAGAATAAGCCTAGGGAGGACGAAATTGACCTAAATGTTCAACCAATGACACAAAATGACAGAAAATCACATATTTGATGCACAAGATTGGTTAAAAACCCTAATTGGACGGGAATAGGCCTTGGGAGGACGAAAATGACCTAAATGTTCAACCAATGACACAAATGTACTTATTGGATGCACAAGATTGGTTAAAAACCGTAATTGGACGAGAATAAGCCTAAGGAGGACGAAAATGACGTAAATGTTCAAACAAATAGACAAAATCAGTTATTGGATGCACAAGATTGGTTTAAAACCCTAATTGGACGAGAATAAGCCTTGGGAGGACGAAAATGACCTAAATGTTCAACCAATGACACAAAATCACTTATTGGATGCACAAGATTGGTTAAAAACCCTAATTGGACGAGAATAAGCCTTGGGAGGACGAAAATGACCTAAATGTTCAACCAATGACACAAATGTACTTATTGGATGCAAAAGATTGGTTAAAAACCCTAATTGGACGAGAATAAGCCTTGGGAGGACGAAAATGACTTAAATGATTAACCCATGACACAAATGTACTTATTGGATGCACAAGATTGGTTCAAAACCCTAATTGGACGAGAATAAGCCTTGGGAGGACAAAAATGACATAAATGTTCAACCAATGACACAAAATCATTTATTGGATGCACAAGATTGGTTAAAAACCCTAATTGGACGAGAATAAGCCTTGGGAGGACGAAAATGACCTAAATGTTCAACCAATGACACAAAATCACTTATTGGATGCACAAGATTGGTTAAAAACCCTAATTGGACGAGAATAAGCCTTGGGAGGACGAAAATGACCTAAATGTTCATCCAACGACACAAAATCACTTATTGGATGCACAAGATTGGTTAAAAACCCTAATTGGACGAGAATAAGCCTTGGGAGGACGAAAATGACCTAAATGTTCAACCAACGACACAAAATCACTTATTGGATGCAGAAGATTGGTTAAAAACCCTAATTGGACGAGAATAAGCCTTGGGAGGACGAAAATGACCTAAATGTTCAACCAATGACACAAATGTACTTATTGGATGCACAAGATTGGTTAGAAACCCTAATTGGACGTGAATCAGCCTTGGGAGGACGAAAATGACCTAAATGTTCAACCAATGACACAAAATCACTTATTGGATGCACAAGATTGGTTAAAAACCCTAATTGGACGAGAATAAGCCTTGGGAGGACGAAAATGACCTAAATGTTCAACCAACGACACAAAATCACTTATTGGATGCACAAGATTGGTTAAAAACCCTAATTGGATGAGAATAAGCATTGGGAGGACGAAAATGACCTAATTGTTCAACCAATGACAGAAAATCACTTATCGGATGCACAAAATTGGTTTAAAACCCTAATTGGACGAGAATAAGCCTTGGGAGGACGAAAATGACCTAAATGTTCAACCAACGACACAAAATCACTTATTGGATGCACAAAATTGGTTAAAAACCCTAATTGGAGGAGAATAAGCCTTGGGAGGACGAAAATGACCTAAATGTTCAACCAATGACACAAAATCACTTATTGGATGCACAAGATTGGTTAAAAACCCTAATTGGACGAGAATAAGCCTTGGGAGGACGAAAATGACCTAAATGTTCAACCAATGACACAAATGTACTTATTGGATGCACAAGATTGGTTAGAAACCCTTATTGGATGAGAATAAGCATTGGGAGGACGAAAATGACCTAAATGTTCAACCAATGACACAAAATCACTTATTGGATGCACAAGATTGGTTAAAAACCCTAATTGGACGAGAATAAGCCTTGGGAGGACGAAAATGACCTAAATGTTCAACCAATGACACAAATGTACTTATTGGATGCACAAGATTGGTTAAAAACCCTAATTGGACGAGAAAAATCCATGGGAGGACGAAAATGACCTAAATGTTCAACCAATGACACAAAATCACTTATTGGATGCACAAGATTGGTTAAAAACCCTAATTGGACGAGAATAAGCCTTGGGAGGACGAAAATGACCTAAATGTTCAACCAACGACACAAAATCACTTATTGGATGCAAAAGATTGGCTAAAAACCCTAATTGGACGAGAATAAGCCTTGGGAGGACGAAAATGACCTAAATGTTCAACCAATGACACAAATGTACTTATTGGATGCACAAGATTGGTTAAAAACCCTAATTGGACGAGAATAAGCCTTTGGAGGACGAAAATGACCTAAATGTTCAACAAACGACACAAAATCACTTATTGGATGCACAAAATTGGTTAAAAACCCTAATTGGACGAGAATAAGCTTTGGGAGGACGAAAATGACCTAAATGTTCAACCAATGACACAAATGTACTAATGGGATGCACAAGATTGGTTAAAAACCCTAATTGGTCGAGAATAAGCCTTGGGAGGACGAAAATGACCTAAATGTTCAACCAATGACACAAAATCACTTATTGGATGCACAAGATTGGTTAAAAACCCTAATTGGACGAGAATAAGCCTTGGGAGGACGAAAATGACCTAAATGTTCAACCAATGACACAAATGTACTTATTGGATGCACAAGATTGGTTAAAAACCCTAATTGGACGAGAATAAGCCTTGGGAGGACGAAAATGACCTAAATGTTCATCCAACATCAAAAAATCACTTATTGGTTGCACAAGATTGGTTAAAAACCCTAATTGGACGAGAATAAGCCTTGGGAGGACGAAAATGACCTAAATGTTCAACCAATGACACAAATGTACTTATTGGATGCACAAGATTGGTTAAAAACCCTAATTGGACGAGAATAAGCCTTGGGAGGACGAAAATGACCTAAATGCTCAACCAATGACACAAATGTACTTATTGGATGCACAAGATTGGTTAAAAACCCTAATTGGACGAGAATAACCCTTGGGAGGACGAAAATGACCTAAATGTTCAACCAATGACACAAAATCACTTATTGGATGCACAAGATTGGTTAAAAACCCTAATTGGACGAGAATAAGCCTTGGGAGGACGAAAATGACCTAAATGTTCAACCAATGACACAAAATCACTTATTGGATGCACAAGATTGGTTAAAAACCCTACTTGGGCGAGAATAAGCCTTGGGAGGACGAAAATGACCTAAATGTTCAACCAATGACACAAAATCACTTATTGGATGCACAAGATTGGTTAAAAACCCTAATTGGACGAGAATAAGCCTTGGGAGGACGAAAATGACCTAAATGTTCAACCAATGACACAAAATCACTTATTGGATGCACAAGATTGGTTAAAAACCCTAATTGGACGAGAATAAGCCTTGGGAGGACGAAAATGACCTAAATGTTCAACCAATGACACAAAATCACTTATTGGATGCACAAGATTGGTTAAAAACCCTAATTGGACGAGAATAAGCCATGTGAGGACGAAAATGACCTAAATGTTCAACCAATGACACAAAATCACTTATTGGATGCACAAGATTGGTTAAAAACCCTAATTGGACGAGAATAAGCCTTGGGAGGACGAAAATGACCTAAATGTTCAACCAATGACACAAAATCACTTATTTGATGCCCAAGATTGGTTAAAAACCCTAATTGGACGAGAATAAGCCTTAGGAGGACGAAAATGACCTAAATGTTCAACCAATGACACAAAATCACTTATTGGATGCACAAGATTGGTTAAAAACCCTAATTGGACGAGAATAAGCCTTGGGAGGACGAAAATGACCTAAATGTTCAACCAATGACACAAATGTACTTATTGGATGCACAAGATTGGTTAAAAACCCTAATTGGACGAGAATAAGCCTTGGGAGGACGAAAATGACCTAAATGTTCAACCAATGACACAAATGTAATTATTGGATGCACAAGATTGGTTAAAAACCCTAATTGGACGAGAGTAAGCCTTGGGAGGACGAAAATGACCTAAATGTTCAACCAATGACAAAAATGTACTTATTGGATGCACAAGATTGGTTAAAAACCCTAATTGGACGAGAAAAAGCCTTGGGAGGACGAAAATGACCTAAATGTCCAACCAATGACACAAATGTACTTATTGGATGCACAAGATTGGTTAAAAACCCTAATTGGACGAGAATAAGCCTTGGGAGGACGAAAATGACCTAAATGTTCAACCAATGACACAAATGTACTTATTGGATGCACAAGATTGGTTAAAAACCCTAATTGGACGAGAATAAGCCTTGGGAGGACGAAAATGACCTAAATGTTCAACCAACGACACAAATGTACTTATTCAATGCACAAGATTGGTTAAAAACCCTAATTGGACGAGAATAAGCCTTGGGAGGACAAAAATGACCTAAATGTTCAACCAACGACACAAAATCACTTATTGGATGCACGAGATTAATTAAAAACCCTAATTGGACGAGAATAAGCCTTGGGAGGACGAAAATGACCTAAATGTTCAACCAATGACACAAATGTACTTATTGGATGCACAAGATTGGTTAAAAACCCTAATTGGACGAGAATAAGCCTTGGGAGGACGAAAATGACCTAAATGTTCAACCAATGACACAAATGTACTTATTGGATGCACAAGATTGGTTAAAAACCCTAATTGGACCAGAATAAGCCTTGGGATGACGAAAATGACCTAAATATTCAACAAATGACACAAAATCACTTATTGGATGCACAAGATTAGTTAAAAACCCTACTTGGAGGAGAATAAGCCTTAGGAGGACGAAAATGACCTAAATGTTCAACCAATGACACAAAATCACTTATTGGATGCACAAGATTGGTTAAAAACCCTAATTGGACGAGAATAAGCCTTGGGAGGACGAAAATGACCTAAATGTTCAACCAATGGAACAAAATCACTTATTAGATGCACAAGATTGGTTAAAAACCCTAATTGGACGAGAATAAGTGTAGGGAGGACGAAAATGACCTAAATGTTCAACCAAGGACACAAAATCACTTATTGGATGCACAAGATTGGTTAAAAACCCTAATTGGACGAGAATAAGCCTTGGGAGGACGAAATTGACCTAAATGTTCAACCTATGACACAAAATCATTTATTGGATGCACAAGATTGGTTAAAAACCCTAATTGGACGAGAATAAGCCTTGGGAGGACGAAAAATGACCTAAATGTTCAACCAATTACACAAATGTACTTATTGGATGCACAAGATTGGTTAAAAACCCTAATTGGACAAGAATAAGCCTAGGGAGGACGAAAATGACCTAAATGTTCAACCAATGACACAAAATCACTTATTAGATGCACAAGATTGGTTAAAAACCCTAATTAGACGAGAATAAGCCTTGGGAGGACGAAAATGACCTAAATGTTCAACCAATGACACAAATGTACTTATTGGATGCACAAGATTGGTTAAAAACACTAATTGGACGAGAATAAGCCTTGGGAGGACGAAAAATGACCTAAATGTTCAACCAATTACACAAATGTACTTATTGGATGCACAAGATTGGTTAAAAACCCTAATTGGACAAGAATAAGCCTAGGGAGGACGAAAATGACCTAAATGTTCAACTATTGATACAAAATCACTTATTAGATGCACAAGATTGGTTAAAAACCCTAATTGGACGAGAATAAGCCTTGGGAGGACGAAAAATGACCTAAATGTTCAACCAATGACACAAAATCATTTATTGGATGCACAAGATTGGTTAAAAACCCTAATTGGACGACAATAAGCCTTGGGAGGACGTAAATGACCTAAATGTTCAACCAATGACACAAATGTACTTATTGGATGCACAAGATTGGTTAAAAACCATAATTGGACGAGAATAAGCCTTGGGAGGACGAAAATGACCTAAATGTTCAACCAATGACACAAAAGCACTTATTGGATGCACAAGATTGGTTAAAAACCCTAATTGGACGAGAATAAGCCTTGGGAGGAAGAAAATGACCTAAATGTTCAACCAATGACACAAAATCACTTATTGGATGCACAAGATTGGTTAAAAACCCTAATTGGACGAGAATATGCCTTGGGAGGACGAAAATGACCTAAATGTTCAACCAATGACACAAATGTACTTATTGGATGCACAAGATTGGTTAAAAACCCTAATTGGACGAGAATAAGCCTTGGGAGGACGAAAAATGACCTAAATGTTCAACCAATTACACAAATGTACTTATTGGATGCACAAGATTGGTTAAAAACCCTAATTGGACAAGAATAAGCCTAGGGAGGACGAAAATGACCTAAATGCTCAACCAATGACACAAAATCACTTATTAGATGCACAAGATTGGTTAAAAACCCTAATTGGACCAGAATAAGCCTTGGGAGGACGAAAATGACCTAAATGTTCAACTAGTGACACAAAATCACTTATTGGATGCACAAGATTGGATAAAAACCCTAATTGGACGAGAATAAGCCTTGGAAGGACGAAAATGACCTAAATGTTCAACCAATGACACAAATGTACTTATTGGATGCACAAGATTGGGTAAGAACCCTAATTGGACGAGAATAAGCCTTGGGAGGACGAAAATGACCTACGTGTTCAACCAATGACACAAAATCACATATTGGATGCACATGATTGGTTAAAAACCCTAATTGGACGAGAATAAGCTTTGGGAGGACGAAAATGACCTAAATGTTCAACCAATTACACAAATGTACTTATTGGATGCACAATATTGGTTAAAAACCCTAATTGGACAAGAATAAGCCTAGGGAGGACGAAAATGGCCTAAATGTTCAACCAATGACACAAAAGCACTTATTAGATGAACAAGATTGGTTAAAAACCCTAATTGGACGAGAATAAGCCTTGGGAGGACGAAAAATGACCTAAATGTTCAACCAATGACACAAAATCACTTATTAGATGCACAAGATTGGTTAAAAACACTAATTGGACGAGAATAAGCCTTGGGAGGCCGAAAAATGACCTAAATGTTCAACCAATGACACAAATGTACTTATTGGATGCACAAGATTGGTTAAAAACCTTAATTGGACGAGAATAAGCATAGAGAGGACAAAAATGTCCTAAATGTTCAACCAATGACACAAATGTACTTATTGGATGCACAAGATTGGTTAAAAACCCTAATTGGACGAGAATAAGCCTTGGGAGGACAAAAATGACCTAAATGTTCAACCAATGACACAAATGTACTTATTGGATGCACAAGATTGGTTAAAAACCCTAATTGGACGAGAATAAACCTTGGGAGGACAAAGATGACCTAAATGTTCAACCAATGGCACAATATCACTTATTGGATGCACAAGATTGGTTAAAAACCCTAATTGGACGAGAATAAGCCTTGGGAGGACGAAATTGACCTAAATGTTCAACCAATGACACAAAATCATTTATTGGATGCACAAGATTGGTTAAAAACCCTAATTGGACGAGAATAAGCCTAAGGAGGACGAAAATGACCTAAATGTTCAACCAATGACACAAAATCACTTATTGGATGCACAAGATTGGTTAAAAAACCTAATTGGACGAGAATAAGCCTAGGGAGGACGAAAATGACCTATATGTTCAACCAATGACACAAAATCACTTATTAGATGCACAAGATTGGTTAAAAACCCTAATTGGACGAGAATAAGCCTTGGGAGGACGAAAATGACCTAACTGTTCAACCAATGACACAAATGTACTTATTGGATGCACAAGATTGGTTAAAAACCCTAATTTGACAAGAATAAGCCTTGGGAGGACGAAAATGACCTAAATGTTCAACCAATGACACAAAATCATTTATTGGATGCACAAGATTGGTTAAAAACCCTAATTGGACGAGAATAAGCCTTGGGAGGACGAAAAATGACCTAAATGTTCAACCAATTACACAAATGTACTTATTGGATGCACAAGATTGGTTAAAAACCCTAATTGGACAAGAATAAGCCTAGGGAGGACGAAAATGACCTAAATGCTCAACCAATGACACAAAATCACTTATTAGATGCACAAGATTGGTTAAAAACCCTAATTGGACCAGAATAAGCCTTGGGAGGACGAAAATGACCTAAATGTTCAACTAGTGACACAAAATCACTTATTGGATGCACAAGATTGGTTAAAAACCCTAATTGGACGAGAATAAGCCTATGGAGGACGAAAATGACCTAAATGTTCAACCAATGACACAAAATCACTTATTGGATGCACAAGATTGGTTAAAAACCCTAATTGGACGAGAATAAGCCTAGGGAGGACGAAAATGACCTAAATGTTCAACCAATGACACAAATGTACTTAATGAATGCACAAGATTGGTTAAAAACCCTAATTGGACGAGAATAAGCATAGAGAGGACGAAAATTACCTAAATGTTCAACCAATGACACAAATGTACTTATTGGATGGACAAGATTGGTTAAAAACCCTAATTGGACGAGAATAAGCCTAGGGAGGACGAAAATGACCTAAATGTTCAACCAATGACACAAATGTACTTATTGAATGCACAAGATTGGTTAAAAACCCTAATTGGACGAGAATAAGCCTTGGGAGGACGAAAATGACCTAAATGTTCAACCAATGACACAAAATCACTTATTGGATGCACAAGATTGGTTAAAAACCCTAATTGGACGAGAATAAGCCTTGGGAGGAAGAAAATGACCTAAATGTTCAACCAATGACACTAAATCATTTATTGGATGCACAAGATTTCTTAAAAACCCTAATTGGACGAGAATAAGCCTTGGGAGGACGAAAATGACCTAAATGTTCAACCAATGACACAAAATCACTTATTGGATGCACAAGATTGGTTAAAAACCCTAATTGGACGAGAATAAGCCTTGGGAGGACGAAAATGACCTAAATGTTCAACCAATGACACAAATGTACTTATTGGATGCAAAAGATTGGTTAAAAACCCTAATTGGACGAGAATAAGCCTTGGGAGGACGAAAATGACTTAAATGATTAACCCATGACACAAATGTACTTATTGGATGCACAAGATTGGTTCAAAACCCTAATTGGACGAGAATAAGCCTTGGGAGGACAAAAATGACATAAATGTTCAACCAATGACACAAAATCATTTATTGGATGCACAAGATTGGTTAAAAACCCTAATTGGACGAGAATAAGCCTTGGGAGGACGAAAATGACCTAAATGTTCAACCAATGACACAAAATCACTTATTGGATGCACAAGATTGGTTAAAAACCCTAATTGGACGAGAATAAGCCTTGGGAGGACGAAAATGACCTAAATGTTCGACCAATGGCACAAAATCACTTATTGGATGCACAAGATTGGTTAAAAACCCTAATTGGACGAGAATAAGCCTAGGGAGGACGAAAATGACCTAAATGTTCAACCAATGACACAAAATCACTTATTGGATGCACAAGATTGGTTAAAAACCCTAATTGGACGAGAATAAGCCTAGGGAGGACGAAAATGACCTAAATGTTCAACCAATGACACAAATGTACTTATTGGATGCACAAGATTGGTTAAAAACCCTAATTGGACGAGAATAAGCATAGGGAGGACGAAAATGATCTAAATGTTCAACCAATGACACAAAATCACTTATTGGATGCGCATGATTGGTTAAAAACCCTAATTGGACGAGAATAAGCCTAGGGAGGACGAAAATGACCTAAATGTTCAACCAATGACACAAAATCACTTATTGGATGCACAAGATTGGTTAAAAACCCTAATTGGACGAGAATAAGCCTAGGGAGGACGAAAATGACCTAAATGTTCAACCAATGACACAAATGTACTTATTGGATGCACAAGATTGGTTAAAAACCCTAATTGGACGAGAATAAGCCTAGGGAGGACGAAAATGACCTAAATGTTCAACCAATGACACAAAATCACTTCTTGGATGCGCATGATTGGTTAAAAACCCTAATTGGACGAGAATAAGCCTAGGGAGGACGAAAATGACCTAAATGTTCAACCAATGACACAAAATTACTTATTGGATGCACAAGATTGGTTAAAAACCCTAATTGGACGAGAATAAGCCTTGGGAGGACAAAAATGACCTAAATGTTCAACCAATGACACAAATGTACTTATTGGATGCACAAGATTGGTTAAAAACCCTAATTGGACGAGAATAAACCTTGGGAGGACAAAGATCACCTAAATGTTCAACCAATGGCACAATATCACTTATTGGATGCACAAGATTGGTTAAAAACCCTAATTGGACGAGAATAAGCCTTGGGAGGACGAAATTGACCTAAATGTTCAACCAATGACACAAAATCATTTATTGGATGCACAAGATTGGTTAAAAACCCTAATTGGACGAGAATAAGCCTTGGGAGGATGAAAATGACCTAAATGTTCAACCAATGACACAAAATCACTTATTGGATGCACAAGATTGGTTCAAAACCGTAATTGGACGAGAATAAGCCTTGGTAGGACGAAAATGACCTAAATGTTCAGTCAATGACACAAAATCAATTATTGGATGCAAAAGATTGGTTAAAAACCCTAATTGGACGAGAATAAGCCTAGAGATGACGAAAATGACCTAAATGTTCAACCAATGACACAAAATCACTTATTGGATGCACAAGATTGGTTAAAAACCCTAATTGGACGAGAATAAGCCTTGGGAGGACGAAATTGACCTAAATGTTCAACCAATGACACAAAATCATTTATTGGATGCACAAGATTGGTTAAAAACCCTAATTGGACGAGAATAAGCTTTGGGGGGACAAAAATGACCTAAATGTTCAACCAATGACACAAAATCACTTATTGGATGCACAAGATTGGTTAAAAACCCTAATTGGACGAGAATAAGCCTTGGGAGGACGAAATTGACCTAAATGTTCAACCAATGACACAAAATCATTTATTGGATGCACAAGATTGGTTAAAAACCCTAATTGGACGAGAATAAGCCTTGGGAGGACGAAAATGACCTAAATGTTCATCCAATGACACAAATGTACTTATTGGATGCACAAGATTGGTTAAAAACCCTAATTGGACGAGAATAAGCCTTGGGAGGATGAAAATGACCTAAATGTTAAACCAATGACGCAAATGTACTTATTGGATGCACAAGATTGGTTAAAAACCCTAATTGGACGAGAATAAGCCTTGGGAGGACGAAAATGACCTAAATGTTCAACCAATGACACAAAATCACTTATTGGATGCACAAGATTGGTTAAAAACCCTAATTGGACGAGAATAAGCCTTGGGAGGACGAAAATGACCTAAATGTTCAACCAATGACACAAAATCACTTATTGGATGCACAAGATTGGTTAAAAACCCTAATTGGACGAGAATAAGTCTTGGGAGGACGAAAATGACCTTAATGTTCAACCAATGACACAAAATCACTTATTGGATGCACAAGATTGGTTAAAAACCCTAATTGGACGAGAATAAGCCTAGGGAGGACGAAAATGACCTAAATGTTCAACCAATGACACAAAATCGCTTATTGGATGCACAAGATTGTTTAAAAACCCTAATTGGACGAGAATAAGCCTAGGGAGGACGAAAATGACCTAAATGTTCAACCAATGACACAAAATCACTTATTGGATGCACAAGATTGGTTAAAAACCCTAATTGGACGAGAATAAGCCTAGGCAGGACGAAAATGACCTAAATGTTCAACCAATGACACAAATGTACTTATTGGATGCACAAGATTGGTTAAAAACCCTAATTGGACGAGAATAAGCCTAGGGAGGACGAAAATGACCTAAATGTTCAACCAATGACACAAAATCACTTATTGGATGCGTAAGATTGGTTAAAAACCCTAATTGGACGAGAATAAGCCTAGGGAGGATGAAAATGACCTAAATGTTCAACCAATGATACAAAATTAATTATTGAATGCACAAGATTGGTTAAAAACCCTAATTGGACGAGAATAAGCAAATGGAGGACGAAAATGACCTAAATGTTTAACCAATGACACAAAATCACTTATTGGATGCACAAGATTGGTTAAAAACCCTAATTGGACGAGAATAAGCCTTGGGAGGACAAAAATGACCTAAATGTTCAACCAATGACACAAATGTACTTATTTGATGCACAAGATTGGTTAAAAACCCTAATTGGACGAGAATAAGCCTAGGGAGGACGAAAATGACCTAAATGTTCAACCAATGACACAAATGTACTTATTGGATGCACAAGATTGGTTAAAAACCCTAATTGGACGAGCATAAGCCTTGGTACGACAAAAATGACCTAAATGTTCAACCAATGACACAAAATAACTTGTTGGATGCACAAGACTGGTTAAAAACCCTAATTGGACGAGAATAAGCCTAGGGAGGACGAAAATGACCTAAATGTTCAACCAATGACACAAAATCACTTATTGGATGCACAAGATTGGTTAAAAACCCTAATTGGACGAGAATAAGCCTAGGGAGGACGAAAATGACCTAAATGTTCAACCAATGACACAAAAGCACTTATTGGATGCACAAGATTGATTAAAAACCCTAATTGGACGAGAATAAGCCTTGGGAGGACGAAAATGACCTAAATGTTCAACCAATGACACAAAATCACTTATTGGATGCACAAGATTGGTTAAAAACCCTAATTGGACGAGAATAAGCCTTGGGAGGACGAAAATGACCTGAATATTCAACCAATGACACAAAATCACTTATTGGATGCACAAGATTGGTTAAAAACTCTAATTGGACGAGAATAATCCTTGGGAGGACGAAGATGATCTAAATGTTCAACCAATGACACAAATGTAATTATTGGATGCACAAGATTGGTTAAAAAGCCTAATTGGACGAGAATAAGCCTTGGGAGGACGAAAATGACCTCAATGTTCAACCAATGACACAAAATCACTTATTGGATGCACAAGATTGGTTAAAAACCCTAATTGGACGAGAATAGGCATTGAGAGGACGAAAATGACCTAAATGTTCAAACAATGACACAAAATCACTTATTGGATGCACAAGAATGGTTCAAAACCCTAATTGGACGAGAATAAGCCTTGGGAGGACGAAAATGTCCTAAATGTTCAACCAATGACACAAAATCACGTATTGGATGCACAAGAATGGTTCAAAACCCTAATTGGACGAGAATAAGCCTAGGGAGGACGAAAATGACCTAAATGTTCAACCAATGACACAAAATCACTTATTGGATGCACAAGATTGGTTAAAAACCCTAATTGGACGAGAATAAGCCTAGGGAGGACGAAAATGACCTAAATGTTCAACCAATGATACAAAATTAATTATTGAATGCACAAGATTGGTTAAAAACCCTAATTGGACGAGAATAAGCCTTGGGAGGACGAAAATGACCTAAATGTTCAACCAATGACACAAATGTACTTATTTGATGCACAAGATTGGTTAAAAACCCTAATTTGACGAGAATAAGCCAAGGGAGGACGAAAATGACATAAATGTTCAACCAATGACACAAAATCACTAATTGGATGCACAAGATTGGTTAAAAACCCTAATTGGACGAGAATAAGCCTAGGGAGCACGAAAATGACCTAAATGTTCAACCAATGACATAAATGTACTTATTGGATGCACAAGATTGGTTAAAAACCCTAATTGGACGAGAATAAGCCTTGGGAGGTCGAAAATGACCTAAATGTTCAACCAATGACACAAAATACTTTATTGGATGCACAAGATTGGTTAAAAACCCTTATTGGATGAGAATAAGCCTTGGGAGGACGAAAATGACCTAAATGTTCATCCAATGACACAAAATCACTTATTGGATACACAAGATTGGTTATAAACCCTAATTGGACGAGAATAAGCCTAGGGAGGACGAAAGTGACCTAAATTTTCAACCAATGACACAAAATCACTTATTGGATGCGTAAGATTGGTTAAAAACCCTAATTGGGTGAGAATAAGCCTAGGGAGGACGAAAATGACCTAAATGTTCAACCAATGATACAAAATTAATTATTGAATGCACAAGATTGGTTAAAAACCCTAATTTGACGAGACTAAGCCTATGGAGGACGAAAATGACCTAAATGTTCAACCAATGACACAAAATTACTTATTGGATGCACAAGTTTGGTTAAAAACCCTAATTGGACGAGAATAAGCCTTGGGAGGACGAAAATGACCTAAATGTTCAACCAATGACACAAAATCACTTATTGGATGCACAAGATTGGTTAAAAACCCTAATTGGACGAGAATAAGCCTTAGGAGGACGAAAATGACCTAAATGTTCAACAAATGACACAAAATCACTAATTGGATGCACAAGATTGGTTAAAAACCCTAATTGGACGAGAATAAGCCTTGGGAGGACGAAAATGACCTAAATGTTCAACCAATGACACAAAATCACTTATTGGATGCACAAGATTGGTTAAAAACCCTAATTGGACGAGAATAAGCCTTTGAAGGACGAAAATGACCGAAATGTTCAACCAATGACACAAATATACTTATTGGATGCGCAAGATTGGTTAAAAACCCTAATTGGACGAGAATAAGCCTTGGGAGGACGAAAATGACCTAAATGTTCAACCAATGACACAAAATCACTTATTGGATGCACAAGATTGGTTAAAAACCCTAATTGGACGAGAATAAGCCTTAGGAGGACGAAAATGACCTAAATGTTAAACCAATGACACAAATGTACTTATTGGATGCACAAGATTGGTTAAAAACCCTAATTGGACGAGAATAAGCCTAGGAAGGACGAAAATGACCTAAATGTTCAACCAATGACACAAAATCACTTATTGTATGCACAAGATTGGTTAAAATCCCTAATATGACGAGGCTAAGCCTTGGGAGTACGAAAATGACCTAAATGTTCAACCAATGACACAAAATCACTTATTGGATGCACAAGATTGGTTAAAAACCCTAATTGGACGAGAATAAGCCTTGGGAGGACGAAAATGACCTAAATGTTCAACCAATGACACAAAATCACTTATTGGATGCACAAGATTGGTTAAAAACCCTAATTGGACGAGAATAAGCCTTGGGAGGACGAAAATGACCTAAATGTTCAACCAATGACACTAAATCACTTATTGGATGCACAAGATTTCTTAAAAACCCTAATTGGACGAGAATAAGCCTTGGGAGGACGAAAATGACCTAAATGTTCAACCAATGACACAAAATCACTTATTGGATGCACAAGATTGGTTAAAAACCCTAATTGGACGAGAATAAGCCTTGGGAGGACGAAAATGACCTAAATGTTCAACCAATGACACAAATGTAATTATTGGATGGACAAGATTGGTTAAAAACCCTAATTGGACGAGAATAAGCCTTGGGAGGACGAAAATGACCTAAATGTTCAACCAATGACACAAAATCACTTATTGGATGCACAAGATTGGTTAAAAACCCTAATTGGACGAGAATAAGCCTTGGGAGGACGAAAATGACCTAAATGTTCAACCAATGTCACAAATGTACGTATTGGATGCACAAGATTTGTTAAAAACCCTAATTGGACGAGAATAAGCCTTGGGAGGACGAAAATGACCTAAATGTTCAACCAATGACACAAAATCACTTATTGGATGCACAAGATTGGTTAAAAACCCTAATTGGACGAGAATAAGCCTTGGGAGGACGAAAATGACCTAAATGTTCAACCAATGGCACAAAATCTCTTATTGGATGCACAAGATTGGTTATAAACCCTAATTGGGTGAGAATAAGCCTAGGGAGGACGAAAATGACCTAAATGTTCAACCAATGATACAAAATTAATTATTGAATGCACAAGATTGGTTAAAAACCCTAATTTGACGAGAATAAGCCTATGGAGGACGAAAATGACCTAAATGTTCAACCAATGACACAAAATTACTTATTGGATGCACAAGATTGGTTAAAAACCCTAATTGGACGAGAATAAGCCTTGGGAGGACGAAAATGACCTAAATGTTCAACCAATGACACAAAATCACTTATTGGATGCACAAGATTGGTTAAAAACCCTAATTGGACGAGAATAAGCCTTGGGAGGAGGAAAATGACCTAAATGTTCAACCAACGACACAAAATCACTTATTGGATGCACAAGATTGGTTAAAAACTCTAATTGAACAAGAATAAGCCTTGGGAGGACGAAAATGACCTAAATGTTCAACCAATGACACAAATGTACTTATTGGATGCACAAGATTGGTTAAAAACCCTAATTGGACGAGAATAAGCCTTGGGAGGACGAAAATGACCTAAATGTTCAACCAATGTCACAAAATCACTTATTGGATGCTCAAGATTGGTTGAAAACCCTAATTAGACGAGAATAAGCCTAGGGAGGACGAAAATGACCTAAATGTTCAAACAATGACACAAATGTACTTATTGGATGCCCAACATTGGTTAAAAACCCTAATTGGACGAGAATAAGCCTTGGGAGGACGAAAATGACCTAAATGTTCAACCAATGACACAAATGTACTTATTGGATGCACAAGATTGGTTAAAAACCCTAATTGGACGAGAATAAGCCTAGGGAGGACGAAAATGACCTAAATGTTCAACCAATGACACAAATTTACTTATGGGATGCACAAGATTGGTTAAAAACCCTAATTGGACGAGAATAAGCCTTGGGAGGACGAAAATGACCTAAATGTTCAACCAATGACACAAATGTACTTATTGGATGCACAAGATTGGTTAAAAACCCTAATTGGACGAGAATAAGCCTAGGGAGAATGAAATTGACCTAAATGTTCAACCAATGACACAAAATCACTTATTGGATGCACGAGATTGGTTAAAAACCCTATTTAATCGAGAATAAGCCTAGCGAGGACGAAAATGACCTAAATGTTCAACCAATGACACAAATGTACTTATTGGATGCACAAGATTGGTTAAAAACCCTAATTGGACGAGAATAAGCCTAGGGAGGACGAAAATGACCTAAATGTTCAACCAATGACACAAAATCACTTATTGGATGCACAAGATTGGTTAAAAACCCTAATTGGACGAGAATAAGCCTAGGGATGAAAAAAATGACCTAAATGTTCAACCAATGACACAAAATCACTTATTTGATGCACAAGATTGGTTAAAAACCCTAATTGGACGAGAATAATCCTTGGGAGGACGAAAATGACCTAAATGTTCAACCAATGACACAATTGTACTTATTGGATGCACAAGATTGGTTAAAAACCCTAATTGGACGAGAATAAGCCTAGGGAGGACGAAAATGACCTAAATGATCAACCAATGACACAAAATAAATTATTGGATGCACAAGATTGGTTAAAAACCCTAATTGGACGAGAATAAGCCTTGGGAGGACGAAAATGACCTAAATGTTCAACCAATGACACAAAATCACTTATTGGATGCACAAGATTGGTTAAAAACCCTAATTGGACGAGAATAAGCCTTGGGTAGACGAAAATGACCTAAATGTTCAACCAATGACACAAAATCACTTATTGGATGCACAAGATTGGTTAAAAACCCTAATTGGACGAGAATAAGCCTAGGGAGGACGAAAATGACCTAAATGTTCAACCAATGACACAAATGTAGTTATTGGATGCACAAGATTGGTTAGAAACCCTAATTGGACGAGAATTAGCGTTGGGAGGACGAAAATGACCTAAATGTTCAACCAATGACACAAAATCACTTATTGGATGCACAAGATTGGTTAAAAACCCTAATTGGACGAGAATAAGCCTAGGGAGGACGAAAATGACCTAAATGTTCAACCAATGACACAAAATCACTTATTGGATCCACAAGATTGGTTAAAAACCCTAATTGGACGAGAATAAGGTTAGAGAGGACGAAAATGACCTAAATGTTCAACCAATGACACAAAATCACTTATTGGATGCACAAGATTGGTTAAAAACCCTAATTGGACGAGAATAAGCCTAGGGAGGACGAAAATGACCTAAATGTTCAACCAATGACACAAGAGTACTTATTGGATGCACAAGATTGGTTAAAAACCCTAATTGGACGAGAATAAGCTTAGGGAGGACGAAAATGACCTAAATGTTCAACCAATGACACAAAATCACTTATTGGATGCACAAGATTGGTTAAAAACCCTAATTGGACGAGAATAAGCTTTGGGAGGACGAAAATGACCTAAATGTTCAACAGTGACACAAATGTACTTATTGGATGCACAAGATTGGTTAAAAACTCTAATTGGAAGAGAATAAGCCTTGGGAGGACGAAAATGACCTAAATGTTCAACCAATGACACAAAATCACGTATTGAATGCACAAGATTGGTTAAAAACCCTAATTGGACGAGAATAAGCCTAGGGAGGACGAAAATGACCTAAATGTTCAACCAATGACACAAAATCACTTATTGGATGCACAAGATTGGTTAAAAACCCTAATTGGACGAGAATAAGCCTAGGGAGGACGAAAATGACCTAAATGTTCAACCAATGACACAAAATCACTTATTGGATGCACAAGATTGGTTAAAAACCCTAATTGGACGAGAATAATCCTAGGGAGGACGAAAATGACCTAAATGTTCAACCAATGACACAATTGTACTTATTGGATGCACAAGATTGGTTAAAAACCCTAATTGGACGAGAATAAGCCTAGGGAGGACGAAAATGACCTAAATGTTCAACCAATGACACAAAATCACTTAGTGGATGCACAAGATTGGTTAAAAACCCTAATTGGACGAGAATAAGCCTAGGGAGGACGAACATGACCTAAATGTTCAACCAATGACACAAAATCACTTATTTGATGCACAAGATTTGTTAAAAACCCTAATTGGACGAGAATAATCCTTGGGAGGACGAAAATGACCTAAATGTTCAACCAATGACACAAAATAAATTATTGGATGCACAAGATTGGTTAAAAACCCTAATTGGACGAGAATAAGCCTTGGGAGGACGAAAATGACCTAAATGTTCAACCAATGACACAAAATCACTTATTGGATGCACAAGATTGGTTAAAAACCCTAATTGGACGAGAATAAGCCTAGGGAGGACGAAAATGACCTAAATGTTCAACCAATGACACAAAATCACTTATTGGATGCGCATGATTGGTTTAAAACCCTAATTGGACGAGAATAAGCCTAGGGAGGACGAAAATGACCTAAATGTTCAACCAATGACACAAAATCACTTATTGGATGCACAAGATTGGTTAAAAACCCTAATTGGACGAGAATAAGCCTAGGGAGGACGAAAATGACCTAAATGTTCAACCAATGACACAAAATCACTTATTGGATGCACAAGATTGGTTAAAAACCCTAATTGGACGAGAATAAGCATAAGGAGGACCAAAATGACCTAAATGTTCAACCATGACACAAAAATCACTTATTGGATGCACAAGATTGGTTAAAAACCCTAATTGGATGAGAATAAGCCTTGGGAGGACGAAAATGACCTAAATGTTCAACCAATGACACAAAATCACTTATTGGATGCACAAGATTGGTTAAAAACCCTAATTGGACGAGAATAAGCCTAGGGAGGACGAAAATGACCTAAATGTTCAACCAATGACACAAATGTACTTATTAGATGCACAAGATTTGTTAAAAACCCTAATTGGACGAGAATTAGCCTTGGGAGGACGAAAATGACCTAAATGTTCAACCAATGACACAAATGTACTTATTGGATGCACAAGATTGGTTAAAAACCCTAATTGGACGAGAATAAGCCTTGGGAGGACGAAAATGACCTAAATGTTCAACCAATGACACAAAATCACTTATTGGATGCACTAGATTGGTTAATAACCCTAATTGGACGAGAATAAGCCTAGGGAGGACGAAAATGACCTAAATGTTCAACCAATGACACAAAATCACTTATTGGATGCACAAGATTGGTTAAAAACCCTAATTGGACGAGAATAAGCCTAGGGAGGACGAAAATGACCTAAATGTTCAACCAATGACACAAGCGTACTTATTGGATGCACAAGATTGGTTAAAAACCCTAATTGGACGAGAATAAGCCTAGGGAGGACGAAAATGACCTAAATGTTCAACCAATGACACAAATGTACTTATTGGATGCACAAGATTGGTTAAAAACCCTAATTGGACGAGAATAAGCTAAGGGAGGACGAAAATGACCTAAATGTTCAACAAATGACACAAAATCACCTATTGGATGCACAAGATTGGTTAAAAACCCTAATTGGACGAGAATAAGCCTAGGGAGGACGAAAATGACCTAAATGTTCAACCAATGACACAAAATCACTTATTGGATGCACAAGATTGGTTAAAAACCCTAATTGGACGAGAATAAGCCTAGGGAGGACGAAAATGACCTAAATGTTCAACCAATGACACAAATGTACTTATTTGATGCACAAGATTGGTTAAAAACCCTAATTTGATGAGAATAAGCCAAGGGAGGACGAAAATGACCTAAATGTTCAACCAATGACACAAAATCACTTATTGGATGCACAACATTGGTTAAAAACCCTAATTGGACGAGAATAAGCCTTGGGATGACGAAAATGACCTAAATGTTCAACCAATGGCACAAAATCTCTTATTGGATGCACAAGATTGGTTAAAAACCCTAATTGGACGAGAATAAGCCTTGGGAGGACGAAAATGACCTAAATGTTCAACCAATGACACAAAATCACTTATTGGATGCACAAGATTGGTTAAAAACCCTAATTGGACGAGAATAAGCCTTAGGAGGACGAAAATGACCTAAATGTTCAACAAATGACACAAAATCACTAATTGGATGCACAAGATTGGTTAAAAACCCTAATTGGACGAGAATAAGCCTTGGGAGGACGAAAATGACCTAAATGTTCAACCAATGACACAAAATCACTTATTGGATGCACAAGATTGGTTAAAAACCCTAATTGGACCAGAAAAAGCCTTGGGAGGACGAAAATGACCTAAATGTTCAACCAATGACACAAATGTACTTATTGGATGCAGCAGATTTGTTAAAAACCCTAATTGGACGAGAATAAGCCTTGGGAGGACGAAAATGACCTAAATGTTCAACCAATGACACAAAATCACTTATTGGATGCACAAGATTGGTTAAAAACCCTAATTGGACGAGAATAAGCCTAGGGAGGACGAAAATGACCTAAATGTTCAACCAATGACACAAATGTACTTATTGGATGCACAAGATTGGTTAAAAACCCTAATTGGAAAAGAATAAGCCTAAGGAGGACGAAAATGACCTAAATGTTCAACCAATGACACAAATGTACTTATTGGATGCACAAAATTGGTTAAAAACCCTAATTGGACGAGAATAAGCCTTGGGAGGACGAAAATGACCTAAATGTTCAACCAATGACACAAATGTACTTATTGGATGCACAAGATTGGTTAAAAACCCTAATTGGACAAGAATAAGCCTAAGGAGGACGAAAATGACCTAAATGTTCAACCAATGACACAAAATCACTTATTGGATGCACAAGATTGGTTAAAAACCCTAATTGGACGAGAATAAGCCTTGGAAGGACGAAATTGACCTAAATGTTCAACCAATGACACAAAATCATTTATTGGATGCACAAGATTGGTTAAAAACCCTAATTGGACGAGAATAAGCATAGGGAGGACGAAAATGTCCTAAATGTTCAACCAATGACACAAAATCACTTATTGGATGCACAAGATTGGTTAAAAAACCTAATTGGACGAGAATAAGCCTTGGGAGGACAAAAATGACCTAAATGTTCAACCAATGACACAAATGTACTTATTGGATGCACAAGATTGGTTAAAAACCCTAATTGGACGAGAATAAGCCTTGGGAGGACGAAAAATGACCAAAATGTTCAACCAATGACACAAATGTACTTATTAGATGCACAAGATTGGTTAAAAACCCTAATTGGACGAGAATAAGCCTTGGGAGGACGCAAATGACCTAAATGATCAACCAATGACACAAAATCACTTATTGGATGCACAAGAATTGTTAAAAACCCTAATTGGACGAGAATAAGCCTTGGGAGGACGAAAATGACCTAAATGTTCAACCAATGACACAAAATTACTTATTTGATGCACAAGATTGGTTAATAACCCTAATTGGACGAGAATAGGCCTAAGGAGGACGAAAATGACCTAAATGTTCAACCAATGACACAAAATCACTTATTGGATGCACAAGATTGCTTAAAAACCCTAATTGGACAAGAATAAGCCTTGGGAGGATGAAAATGGCCTAAATGTTCAACCAATGACACAAATGTACTTATTGGATGCACAAGATTGGTTAATAACCCTAATTGGACGAGAATAAGCCTAGGGAGGACGAAAATGACCTAAATGTTCAACCAATGACACAAAATCACTTATTGGATGCACAAGATTGGTTAAAAACCTAATTGGACGAGAATAAGCCTAGCGAGGACGAAAATGTCCTAAATGTTCAACCAATGACACAAAATCACTGATTAGATGCACAAGATTGGTTAAAAACACTAATTGGACGAGAATAAGCCTTGGGAGGCCGAAAAATGACCTAAATGTTCAACCAATGACACAAATGTACTTATTGGATGCACAAGATTGGTTAAAAACCCTAATTGAACGAGAATAAGCCTAGGGAGGACGAAAATGACCTAAATGTTCAACCAATGACACAAATGTACTTATTGGATGCACAAGATTGGTTAAAAACACTAATTGAAAGAGAATAAGCCTAGGGAGGACGAAAATGACCTAAATGTTCAACCAATGACACAAATGTACTTATTGGATGCACAAGATTGGTTAAAAACCCTAATTGGACGAGAATAAGCCTTAGGAGGACGAAAATGACCTAAATGTTCAACCAATGACACAAAATCACTTATTGGATACACAAGATTGGTTAAAAACCCTAATTGGACGTGAATAAGCCTTGGGAGGACGAAAATGACCTAAATGTTCAACCAATGACACAAATGTACTTATTGGATGCACAAGATTGGTTAAAAACCCTAATTGGACGAGAATAAGCCTTGGGAGGACGAAAATGACCTAAATGTTCAACCAACGACACAAATGTACTTATTGGATGCACAAGATTGGTTAAAAACCCAAATTGGACGAGAATAAGCCTTGGGAGGACGAAAATGACCTAAATGTTCAACCAATGACACAAATGTACTTATTGGATGCACAAGATTGGTTAAAAACCCTAATTGGACGAGAATAAGCCTTGGGAGGACGAAAATGACCTAAATGTTCAACCAATGACACAAATGTACTTATTGGATGCACAAGATTGGTTAAAAACCCGAATTGGACGAGAATAAGCCATGGGAGGACGAAAATGACCTAAATGTTCAACCAATGACACAAATGTACTTATTGGATGCACAAGATTGGTTAAAAACCCTAATTGGACGAGAATAAGCCTTGGGAGGACGAAAATGACCTAAATGTTCAACCAATGACACAAATGTACTTATTGGATGCACAAGATTGGTTAAAAACCCTAATTGGACGAGAATAAGCCTTGGGAGGACGAAAATGACCTAAATGTTCAACCAACGACACAAATTCACTTATTGGATGCACAAGATTGGTTAAAAACCCTAATTGGACGAGAATAAGCCTTGGGAGGACGAAAATGACCTAAATGTTCAACCAATGACACAAATGTACTTATTGGATGCACAAGATTGGTTAAAAACCCTAATTGGAAGAGAATAAGCCTTGGGAGGACGAAAATGACCTAAATGTTCAACCAATAAAACAAATGTACTTATTGGATGCACAAGATTGGTTAAAAACCCTAATTGGACGAGAATTAACCTTGGGAGGACGAAAATGACCTAAATGTTCAACCAATGACACAAATGTACTTATTGGATGCACAAGATTGGTTAAAAACCCTAATTGGACGAGAATAAGCCTTGGGAGGACGAAAATGACCTAAATGTTCAACCAATGACACAAATGTACTTATTGGATGCACAAGATTGGTTAAAAACCCTAATTGGACGAGAATAAGCCTTGGGAGGACGAAAATGACCTAAATGTTCAACCAACGACACAAAATCACTTATTGGATGCACAAGATTGGTTAAAAACTCTAATTGGACGAGAATAATCCGTGGGAGGACGAAAATGACCTAAATGTTCAACCAATGACACAAATGTACTTATTGGATGCACAAGATTGGTTAAAAACCCTAATTGGACGAGAATAAGCCTTGGGAGGACGAAAATGACCTAAATGTTCAACCAATGACACAAAATCACATATTGGATGCACAAGATTGGTTAAAACCCCTAATTAGACGAGAATAAGCCTTGGGAGGACGAAAATGACCTAAATGTTCAACCAATGACACAAAATCACTTATTGGATGCACAAGATTGGTTAAAAACCCTAATTGGACGAGAATAAGCATTGGGAGGACGAAAATGACCTAAATGTTCAACCAATGACACAAATGTACTTATTGGATGCACAAGATTGGTTAAAAACCGTAATTGGACGAGAATAAGCCTTCGGAGGACGAAAATGACCTAAATGTTCAACCAATGACACAAATGTACTTATTGGATGCACAAGATTGGTTAAAAACCCTAATTGGACGAGAATAAGCCTTGGGAGGACGAAAATGACCTAAATGTTCAACCAATGACACCAAATCATTTATTGGATGCACAAGATTGGTTAAAAACCCTAATTGGACGAGAATAAGCCTTGGGAGGACGAAAATGACCTAAATGTTCAACCAATGACACAAATGTACTTATTGGATGCACAAGATTGGTTAAAAACCCTAATTGGACGAGAATAAGCCTTGGGAGGACGAAAATGACCTAAATGTTCAACCAATGTAACAAAATCACTTATTGGATGCATAAGATTGGTTAAAAACCCTAATTGGACGAGAATAAGCCTAGGGAGGACGAAAATGACCTAAATGTTCAACCAATGACACAAATGTACTTATTGGATGCACAAGATTGGTTAAAAACCCTAATTGGACGAGAATAAGCCTTGGGAGGACGAAAATGTCCGAAATGTTCAACCAATGACACAAATGTACTTATTGGATGCACAAGATTGGTTAAAAACCCTAAATGGACGAGAATAAGCATTGGGAGGACGAAAATGACCTAAATGTTCAACCAATGATACAAAATCACTTATTGGATGCACAAGATTGGTTAAAAACCCTAATTGGACGAGAATAAGCCTAGGGAGGACGAAAATGACCTAAATGTTCAACCAATGACACAAAATCACTTATTAGATGCACAAGATTGGTTAAAAACACTAATTGGACGAGAATAAGCCTTGGGAGGCCGAAAATGACCTAAATGTTCAACCAATGACACAAAATCACTTATTGGATGCACAAGATTGGTTAAAAACCCTAATTGGACGAGAATAAGCCTTGGGAGGATGAAAAATGACCTAAATGTTCAACCAATGACACAAATGTAGTTATTGGATGCACAAGATTGGTTAAAAACCCTAATTGAACAAGAATAAGCCTAGGGAGGACGAAAATGACCTAAATGTTCAACCAATGACACAAAATCACTTATTGGATGCACCAGATTGGTAAAAAAGCCAAATTGGACGAGATAAGCCTAGGGAGGACGAAAATGACCTAAATGTTCAACCAATGACACAAAATCACTTATTTGATGCACAAGATTGGTTAAAAACCCTAATTGGACGAGAATAAGCCTAGGGAGGACGAAAATGACCTAAATGTTCAACCAATGACACAAAATCACTTATTGGATGCACAAGATTGGTTAAAAATCGTAATTGGACGAGAATAAGCCTTGGGAGGACGAAAATGACCTAAATGTTCAACCAATGACACAAATGTACTTATTGGATGCACAAGATTGGTTAAAAACCTTAATTGGACGAGAATAAGCCTTGGGAGGTCGAAAATGACCTAAATGTTCAACCAATAGCACAAAATCACTTATTGGATGCACAAGATTGGTTAAAACCCCTAATTGGACGAGAATAAGCGTAGGGAGGACGAAAATGACCTAAATGTTCAACCAATGACACAAAATCACTTATTTGATGCACAAGATTGGTTAAAAACTCTAATTGGACGAGAATAAGCCTAGGGAGGACGAAAATGACCTAAATGTTCAACCAATGACACAAAATCACTTATTGGATGAACAAGATTGGTTAAAAACCCTAATTGGACGCGAATAAGCCTTGGGAGGACGAAAATGACCTAAATGTTCAACCAATGACACAAATGTACATATTGGATGCACAAGATTGGTTAAAAACCCTAATTGGACGAGAATAAGCCTTGGGAGGACGAAAATGACCTAAATGTTCAACCAATAGCACAAAATCACTTATTGGATGCACAAGATTGGTTAAAACCCCTAATTGGACGAGAATAAGCCTAGGGAGGACGAAAATGACTTAAATGTTCAACCAATGACACAAAATAACTTATTGGAAGCCCAAGATTGGTTAAAAACCCTAATTGGACGAGAATAAGCATTGGGAGGACGAAAATGACCTAAATGTTCAACCAATGACACAAAATCATTTATTGGATGCACACGATTGGTTAAAAACCCTAATTGGACGAGAATAAGCCTTGGGAGGATAAAAAATGACCTAAATGTTCAACCAATGACACAAATGTACTTATTGGATGCACAAGATTGGTTAAAAACCCTAATTGAACGAGAATAAGCCTAGGGAGGACGAAAATGACCTAAATGTTCAACCAATGACACAAAATCACTTATTGGATGCACAAGATTGGTTAAAAACCTAATTGGACGAGAATAAGCCTAGCGAGGACGAAAATGTCCTAAATGTTCAACCAATGACACAAAATCACTTATTAGATGCACAAGATTGGTTAAAAACACTAATTGGACGAGAATAAGCCTTGGGAGGCCGAAAAATGACCTAAATGTTCAACCAATGACACAAATGTACTTATTGGATGCACAAGATTGGTTAAAAACCCTAATTGAACGAGAATAAGCCTAGGGAGGACGAAAATGACCTAAATGTTCAACCAATGACACAAAATCACTTATTGGATGCACAAGATTGGTTAAAAAACCTAATTGGACGAGAATTAACCTAGGGAGGACGAAAATGACCTAAATGTTCAACCAATGACACAAAATCACTTATTGGATGCATAAGATTGGTTAAAAAACCTAATTGGACGAGAATAAGCCTAGGGAGGACGAAAATGACCTAAATGTTCAACCAATGACACAAAATCACTTATTTGATGCACAAGATTGGTTAAAAACCCTAATTGGACGAGAATAAGCCTAGGGAGGACGAAAATGACCTAAATGTTCAACCAATGACACAAAATCACTTATTAGATGCACAAGATTGGTTAAAAACACTAATTGGACGAGAATAAGCCTTGGGAGGCCGAAAATGACCTAAATGTTCAACCAATGACACAAAATCACTTATTGGATGCACAAGATTGGTTAAAAACCCTAATTGGACGAGAATAAGCCTTGGGAGGATGAAAAATGACCTAAATGTTCAACCAATGACACAAATGTAGTTATTGGATGCACAAGATTGGTTAAAAACCCTAATTGAACAAGAATAAGCCTAGGGAGGACGAAAATGACCTAAATGTTCAACCAATGACACAAAATCACTTATTGGATGCACCAGATTGGTAAAAAAGCCAAATTGGACGAGATAAGCCTAGGGAGGACGAAAATGACCTAAATGTTCAACCAATGACACAAAATCACTTATTTGATGCACAAGATTGGTTAAAAACCCTAATTGGACGAGAATAAGCCTAGGGAGGACGAAAATGACCTAAATGTTCAACCAATGACACAAAATCACTTATTGGATGCACAAGATTGGTTAAAAATCGTAATTGGACGAGAATAAGCCTTGGGAGGACGAAAATGACCTAAATGTTCAACCAATGACACAAATGTACTTATTGGATGCACAAGATTGGTTAAAAACCTTAATTGGACGAGAATAAGCCTTGGGAGGTCGAAAATGACCTAAATGTTCAACCAATAGCACAAAATCACTTATTGGATGCACAAGATTGGTTAAAACCCCTAATTGGACGAGAATAAGCGTAGGGAGGACGAAAATGACCTAAATGTTCAACCAATGACACAAAATCACTTATTGGATGCACAAGATTGGTTAAAAAACCTAATTGGACGAGAATAAGCCTAGCGAGGATGAAGATGACCTAAATGTTCAACCAATGACACAAAATCACTTATTAGATGCACAAGATTGGTTAAAAACACTAATTGGACGAGAATAAGCCTTGGGAGGCTGAAAAATGACCAAAATGTTCAACCAATGACACAAATGTACTTATTGGATGCACAAGATTGGTTAAAAACCCTATTTGGACGAGAATAAGCATAGGGAGTACGAAAATGACCTAAATGTTCAACCAATGACACAAATGTACTTATTGGATGCAAATGATTGGTTAAAAACCCTAATTGGACGTGAATAAGCCTTGGGAGGATGAAAAATGACCTAAATGTTCAACCAATGACACAAATGTACTTATTGGATGCACAAGATTGGTTAAAAACCCTAATTGGACGAGAATAAGCCTTTGGAGGGAAAAAATGACCTAAATGTTCAACCAATGACACAAAATCACTTATTGGATGCACAAGATTGGTTAAAAAACCTAATTGGACGAGAATTAACCTAGGGAGGACGAAAATGACCTAAATGTTCAACCAATGACACAAAATCACTTATTGGATGCACAAGATTGGTTAAAAACCCTAATTGGACGAGAATAAGCCTTGGGAGGACAAAAATGACCTAAATGTTCAACCAATGACACAAAATCACTTATTTGATGCACAAGATTGGTTAAAAACCCTAATTGGACTAGAATAAGCCTAGGGAGGACGAAAATGACCTAAATTTTCAACCACTGACACAAAATCACTTATTGGATGCACAAGATTGGTTAAAAACCCTAATTGGACGAGAATAAGCATTGGGAGGATGAAAAATGACCTAAATGTTCAACCAATGACACAAATGTACTTATTGGATGCACAAGATTGGTTAAAAACCCTAATTGAACAAGAATAAGCCTAGGGAGGACGAAAATGACCTAAATGTTCAACCAATGACACAAAATCAATTATTGGATGCACCAGATTGGTAAAAAAGCCTAATTGGACGAGAATAAGCCTAGGGAGGACGAAAATGACCTAAATGTTCAACCAATGACACAAAATCACTTATTTGATGCACAAGATTGGTTAAAAACCCTAATTGGACGAGAATAAGCCTAGGGAGGACGAAAATGACCTAAATGTTCAACCAATGACACAAAATCACTTATTAGATGCACAAGATTGGTTAAAAACCCTAATTGGACGAGAATAATCCTTGGGAGGACGAAAATGACCTAAATGTTCAACCGATGACACAAAATCACTTATTGGATGCACAAGATTGGTTAAAAACCCTAATTGGACGAGAATAAGCCTTGGGAGGACGAAAATGACCTAAATGTTCAACCAATGACACAAATTTACTTATTGGATGCACAAGATTGGTTAAAAACCCTAATTGAACGAGAATAAGCCTAGGGAGGACGAAAATGACCTAAATGTTCAACCAATGACACAAAATCACTTATTGGATGCACAAGATTGGTTAAAAACCCTAATTGGACGAGAATAAGCCTAGGGAGGACGAAAATGACCTAAATGTTCAACCAATGACACAAAATCACTTATTGGATGCACAATATTTGTTCAAAACCCTAATTGGACGAGAATAAGCCTAGGGAGGACGAAAATGACCTAAATGTTCAACCAATGACACAAAATCACTTATTGGATGCACAAGATTGGTTAAAAACCCTAATTGGACGAGAATAAGCCTAGGGAGGACGAAAATGACCTAAATGTTCAACCAATGACACAAAATCACTTATTCGATGTACAAGATTGGTTAAAAACCCTAATTGGACGAGAATAAGCCTAGGGAGGACGAAAATGACCTAAATGTTCAACCAATGACACAAAATCACTTATTGGATGCACAAGATTGGTTAAAAACCCTAATTGGACGAGAATAAGCCTTGGGAGGACGAAAATGACCTAAATGTTTAACCAATGACACAAAATCACTTATTTGATGCACAAGATTGGTTAAAAACCCTAATTGGACGAGAATAAGCCTAGGGAGGACGAAAATGACCTAAATGTTCAACCAATGACACAAAATCACTTATTGGATGAACAAGATTGGTTAAAAACCCTAATTGGAAAAGAATAAGCCTTGGGAGGACGAAAATGACCTAAATGTTCAACCTATGACACAAATGTACTTATTGGATGCACAAGATTGGTTAAAAACCCTAATTGGACAAGAATAAGCCTAGGGAGGACGAAAATGATCTAAATGTTCAACCAATGACACAAAATCACTTATTGGATGCACAAGATTGGTTAAAAACCCTAATTGGACGAGAATAAGCCTTGGGAGGACGAAAATGACCTAAATGTTCAACCAATGACACAAATGTACTTATTGGATGCACAAGATTGGTTAAAAACCCTAATTGGACGAGAATAAGCCTTGGGAGGACAAAAATGACCTAAATGATCAACCAACGACACAAAATCACTTATTGGATGCACAAGATTGGTTAAAAACCCTAATTGGACGAGAATAAGCCTTGGGAGGACGAAAATGACCTAAATGTTCAACCAATGACACAAATGTACTTATTGGATGCACAAGATTGGTTTAAAAACCCTAATTGGACGAGAATAAGCCTAGGGAGGACGAAAATGACCTAAATGTTCAACCAATGACACAAAATCACTTATTGGATGAACAAGATTGGTTAAAAACCCTAATTGGACGAGAATAAGCCTTGGGAGGACGACAATGACCTTAATGTTCAACCAATGATACAAATGTACTTATTGGATCCACAAGATTCGTTGAAAACCCTAATTGGACGAGAATAAGCCTAGGGAGGACGAAAATGACCTAAATGTTCAACCAATGGCACAAAATCACTTATTGGATGCACAAGATTGGTTAAAAACCCTAATTGGACGAGAATAAGCCTAGGGAGGACGAAAATGACCTAAATGTTCAACCAATGACACAAAATCACTTATTGGATGCACAAGATTGTTATAAATCCCTAATTGGACGAGAATAAGCCTAGGGAGGACGAAAATGACCTAAATGTTCAACCAATGACACAAAATCACTTATTGGATGCACAAGATTGGTTAAAAACCCTAATTGGACGAGAATAAGCCTAGGGAGGACGAAAATGACCTAAATGTTAAACCAATGACACAAAATCACTTATTGGATGCACAAGATTGGTTAAAAACCCGAATTGGACGAGAATAAGCCTTGGGAGGACGAAAATGACCTAAATGTTCAACCAATGACACAAAATCACTTATTGGATGCACAAGATTGGTTAAAAACCCTAATTGGACGAGAATAAGCCTCGGGAGGACGAAAATGACCTAAATGTTCAACCAATGACACAAATTCACTTATTGGATGCACAAGATTGGTTAAAAACCCTAATTGGACGAGAATAAGCCTAGGGAGGACGAAAATGACCTAAATGTTCAACCAATGACACAAAATCACTTATTGGATGAACAAGATTGGTTAAAAACCCTAATTGGACGAGAATAAGCCTTGGTAGGACGAAAATGACCTAAATGTTCAACCAATGACACAAATGTACTTATTGGATGCACAAGATTGGTTAAAAACCCTAATTGGACGAGAATAAGCCTTGGGAGGACGAAAATGACCTAAATGTTCAACCAATAGCACAAAATCACTTATTGGATGCACAAGATTGGTTAAAACCCCTAATTGGACGAGAATAAGCCTAGGGAGTACGAAAATGACCTAAATGTTCAACCAATGACACACAATCACTTATTGGATGCACAAGATCGGTTAAAAACCCTAATTGGACGAGAATAAGCATTGGGAGGACGAAAATGACCTAAATGTTCAACCAATGACACAAAATCACTTATTAGATGCACAAGATTGGTTAAAAACACTAATTGGACGAGAATAATCCTTGGGAGGCCGAAAATGACCTAAATGTTCAACCAATGACACAAAATCACTTATTGGATGCACAAGATTGGTTAAAAACCCAAATTGGACGAGAATAAGCATTGGGAGGATGAAAAATGACCTAAATGTTCAACCAATGACACAAATGTACTTATTGGATGCACAAGATTGGTTAAAAACCCTAATTGAACAAGAATAAGCCTAGGGAGGACGAAAATGACCTAAATGTTCAACCAATGACACAAAATCACTTATTGGATGCACCAGATTGGAAAAAAAGCCTAATTGGACGAGAATAAGCCTAGGGAGGACGAAAATGACCTAAATGTTCAACCAATGACACAAAATCACTTATTTGATGCACAAGATTGGTTAAAAACCCTAATTGGACGAGAATAAGCCTAGGGAGGACGAAAATGACCTAAATGTTCAACCAATGACACAAAATAACTTATTGGATGCACAAGATTGGTTAAAAACCCTAATTGGACGAGAATAAGCCTTGGGAGGACGAAAATGACCTAAATGTTTAACCAATGACACAAATGTACTTATTGGATGCACAAGATTGGTTAAAAACCCTAATTGGACGAGAATAAGCCTTGGGAGGACGAAAATGACCTAAATGTTCAACCAACGACACAAAATCACTTATTGGATGCACAAGATTGGTTAAAAACCCTAATTGGACGAGAATAAGCCTTGGGAGGACGAAAATGACCTAAATGTTCAACCAACCACACAAAATCACTTATTGGATGCGCAAGATTGGTTAAAAACTCTAATTGAACGAGAATAAGCCTTGGGAGGACGAAAATGACCTAAATGTTCAACCAATGACACAAATGTACTTATTGGATGCACAAGATTGGTTAAAAACCCTAATTGGACGAGAATAAGCCTTGGGAGGACGAAAATGACCTAAATGTTCAACCAACGACACAAAATAACTTATTGGATGCACAAGATTGGTTAAAAACCCTAATTGGACGAGAATAAGCCTTGGGAGGACGAAAATGACCTAAATATTCAACCAATGACACAAATGTACTTATTGGATGCACAAGATTGGTTAAAAACCCTAATTGGACAAGAATAAGCCTTGGGAGGGCGAAAATGACCTAAATGTTCAACCAATGACACAAATGTACTTATTGGATGCACAAGATTTGTTAAAAAACCTAATTGGACGAGAATAAGCCTTGGGAGGACGAAAATGACCTAAATGTTCAACCAATGACACAAATGTACTTATTGGATGCACAAGATTGGTTAAAAACCCTAATTGGACGAGAATAAGCCTTGGGAGGACGAAAATGACCTAAATGTTCAACCAATGACACAAACGTACTTATTGGATGCACAAGATTGGTTAAAAACCCTAATTGAACGAGAATAAGCCTTGGGAGGATGAAAATGACCTAAATGTTTAATCAATGACACAAATGTACTTATTGGATGCACAAGATTGGTTAAAAACCCTAATTGGACGAGAATAGGCCTTGGGAGGACGAAAACGACCTAAATGTTCAACCAATGACAAAAAATCACTTATTGGATGCACAAGATTGGTAAAAAAACCCTAATTGGACGAGAATAAGCCTTGGGAGGACGAAAATGACCTAAATGTTCAACCAATGACACAAATGTACTTATTGGATGCACAAGATTGGTTAAAAACCCTAATTGGACGAGAATAAGCCTTGGGAGGACGAAAATGACCTAAATGTTCAACCAATGACACAAACGTACTTATTGGATGGACAAGATTGGTTAAAAATCCTAATTGGACGAGAATAAGCCTTGGGAGGACGAAAATGACCTAAATGTTCAACCAACGACACAAAATCACTTATTGGATGCACAAGATTGGTTAAAAACCCTAATTGGACGAGAATAAGCCTTGGGAGGACGAAAATGACCTAAATGTTCAACCAATGACAGAAAATCACTTATTGGATGCACAAGATTTGTTAAAAACCTTAATTGGACGAGAATAAGCCTTGGGAGGACGAAAATGACCTAAATGTTCAACCAATGACACAAATGTACTTATTGGATGCACAAGATTGGTTAAAAACCCTAATTGGACGAGAATAAGCCTTGGGAGGACGAAAATGACCTCAATGTTCAACCAATGACAAAAAATCACTTATTGGATGCACAAGATTGGTTAAAAACCCTAATTGGACGAGAATAAGCCTAGGAAGGATGAAAATGACCTAAATGTTCAACCAATGACACAAAATCACTTATTGGATGCACAAGATTGGTTAAAAACCCTAATTGGACGAGAATAAGCCTTGGGAGGACGAAAATGACCTAAATGTTCAACCAATGACACAAATGTACTTATTGGATGCACAAGATTGGTTAAAAACCCTAATTGGACGAGAATAAGCCTTGGGAGGACGAAAATGACCTAAATATTCAATCAATGACACAAAATCACTTATTGGATGCACAAGATTGGTTAAAAACCCTAGTCGGACGAGAATAAGCCTTGGGAGGACGAAAATGACCTAAATGTTCAACCAATGACACAAAATCACTTATTGGATGCACAAGATTGGTTAAAAACCCTAATTGGACGAGAATAAGCCTTGGGAGGACGAAAATGACCTAAATGTTCAACCAATGACACAAAATCACTTATTGGATGCACAAGATTGGTTCAAATCCCTAATTGGACGAGAATAAGCCTTGGGAGGACGAAAATGACCTAAATGTTCAACCAATGACACAAATGTACTTATTGGATGCACAAGATTGGTTAAAAACCCTAATTGGACGAGAATAAGCCTTGGGAGGACGAAAATGACTTAAATGTTCAACAAACGACACAAAATCACTTATTGGATGCACAAGATTGGTGAAAATCCCTAATTGGACGAGAATAAGCCTTGGGAGGACGAAAATGACCTAAATGTTCAACCAATGACACAAATGTACTTATTGGATGCACAAGATTGGTTAAAAACCCTAATTGGACGAGAATAAGCCTTGGGAGGACGAAAATGACCTAAATGTTCAACCAATGACACAAATGTACTTATTGGATGCACAAGATTGGTTAAAAACCCTAATTGGACGAGAATAAGCCTTGGGAGGACGAAAATGACCTAAATGTTCAACCAGCGACACAAAATCACTTATTGGATGCACAAGATTGGTTAAAAACTCTAATTGGACGAGAATAATCCGTGGGAGGACGAAAATGACCTAAATGTTCAACCAATGACACAAATGTACTTATTGGATGCACAAGATTGGTTAAAAACCCTAATTGGACGAGAATAAGCCTTGGGAGGACGAAAATGACCTAAATGTTCAACCAACGACACAAAATCAATTATTGGATGCACAAGATTGGTTAAAAACCCTAATTGGACGCGAATAAGCCTTGGGAGGATGAAAATGACCTAAATGTTCAACCAATGACACAAATGTACTTATTGGATGCAAATGATTGGTTAAAAACCCTAATTGGACGTGAATAAGCCTTGGGAGGATGAAAAATGACCTAAATGTTCAACCAATGACACAAATGTACTTATTGGATGCACAAGATTGGTTAAAAACCCTAATTGGACGAGAATAAGCCTTTGGAGGGAAAAAATGACCTAAATGTTCAACCAATGACACAAAATCACTTATTGGATGCACAAGATTGGTTAAAAAACCTAATTGGACGAGAATTAACCTAGGGAGGACGAAAATGACCTAAATGTTCAACCAATGACACAAAATCACTTATTGGATGCACAAGATTGGTTAAAAACCCTAATTGGACGAGAATAAGCCTTGGGAGGACAAAAATGACCTAAATGTTCAACCAATGACACAAAATCACTTATTTGATGCACAAGATTGGTTAAAAACCCTAATTGGACTAGAATAAGCCTAGGGAGGACGAAAATGACCTAAATTTTCAACCACTGACACAAAATCACTTATTGGATGCACAAGATTGGTTAAAAACCCTAATTGGACGAGAATAAGCATTGGGAGGATGAAAAATGACCTAAATGTTCAACCAATGACACAAATGTACTTATTGGATGCACAAGATTGGTTAAAAACCCTAATTGAACAAGAATAAGCCTAGGGAGGACGAAAATGACCTAAATGTTCAACCAATGACACAAAATCAATTATTGGATGCACCAGATTGGTAAAAAAGCCTAATTGGACGAGAATAAGCCTAGGGAGGACGAAAATGACCTAAATGTTCAACCAATGACACAAAATCACTTATTTGATGCACAAGATTGGTTAAAAACCCTAATTGGACGAGAATAAGCCTAGGGAGGACGAAAATGACCTAAATGTTCAACCAATGACACAAAATCACTTATTAGATGCACAAGATTGGTTAAAAACACTAATTGGACGAGAATAAGCCTTGGGAGGCCGAAAATGACCTAAATGTTCAACCAATGACACAAAATCACTTATTGGATGCACAAGATTGGTTAAAAACCCTAATTGGACGAGAATAAGCCTTGGGAGGATGAAAAATGACCTAAATGTTCAACCAATGACACAAATGTAGTTATTGGATGCACAAGATTGGTTAAAAACCCTAATTGAACAAGAATAAGCCTAGGGAGGACGAAAATGACCTAAATGTTCAACCAATGACACAAAATCACTTATTGGATGCACCAGATTGGTAAAAAAGCCAAATTGGACGAGATAAGCCTAGGGAGGACGAAAATGACCTAAATGTTCAACCAATGACACAAAATCACTTATTTGATGCACAAGATTGGTTAAAAACCCTAATTGGACGAGAATAAGCCTAGGGAGGACGAAAATGACCTAAATGTTCAACCAATGACACAAAATCACTTATTGGATGCACAAGATTGGTTAAAAATCGTAATTGGACGAGAATAAGCCTTGGGAGGACGAAAATGACCTAAATGTTCAACCAATGACACAAATGTACTTATTGGATGCACAAGATTGGTTAAAAACCTTAATTGGACGAGAATAAGCCTTGGGAGGTCGAAAATGACCTAAATGTTCAACCAATAGCACAAAATCACTTATTGGATGCACAAGATTGGTTAAAACCCCTAATTGGACGAGAATAAGCGTAGGGAGGACGAAAATGACCTAAATGTTCAACCAATGACACAAAATCACTTATTGGATGCACAAGATTGGTTAAAAAACCTAATTGGACGAGAATAAGCCTAGCGAGGATGAAGATGACCTAAATGTTCAACCAATGACACAAAATCACTTATTAGATGCACAAGATTGGTTAAAAACACTAATTGGACGAGAATAAGCCTTGGGAGGCTGAAAAATGACCAAAATGTTCAACCAATGACACAAATGTACTTATTGGATGCACAAGATTGGTTAAAAACCCTATTTGGACGAGAATAAGCATAGGGAGTACGAAAATGTCCTAAATGTTCAACCAATGACACAAATGTACTTATTGGATGCAAATGATTGGTTAAAAACCCTAATTGGACGTGAATAAGCCTTGGGAGGATGAAAAATGACCTAAATGTTCAACCAATGACACAAATGTACTTATTGGATGCACAAGATTGGTTAAAAACCCTAATTGGACGAGAATAAGCCTTTGGAGGGAAAAAATGACCTAAATGTTCAACCAATGACACAAAATCACTTATTGGATGCACAAGATTGGTTAAAAAACCTAATTGGACGAGAATTAACCTAGGGAGGACGAAAATGACCTAAATGTTCAACCAATGACACAAAATCACTTATTGGATGCACAAGATTGGTTAAAAAACCTAATTGGACGAGAATAAGCCTAGCGAGGATGAAGATGACCTAAATGTTCAACCAATGACACAAAATCACTTATTAGATGCACAAGATTGGTTAAAAACACTAATTGGACGAGAATAAGCCTTGGGAGGCTGAAAAATGACCAAAATGTTCAACCAATGACACAAATGTACTTATTGGATGCACAAGATTGGTTAAAAACCCTAATTGGACGAGAATAAGCATAGGGAGGACGAAAATGTCCTAAATGTTCAACCAATGACACAAATGTACTTATTGGATGCAAATGATTGGTTAAAAACCCTAATTGGACGTGAATAAGCCTTGGGAGGATGAAAAATGACCTAAATGTTCAACCAATGACAAAAATGTACTTATTGGATGCACAAGATTGGTTAAAAACCCTAATTGGACGAGAATAAGCCTTTGGAGGGAAAAAATGACCTAAATGTTCAACCAATGACACAAAATCACTTATTGGATGCACAAGATTGGTTAAAAAACCTAATTGGACGAGAATTAACCTAGGGAGGACGAAAATGACCTAAATGTTCAACCAATGACACAAAATCACTTATTGGATGCACAAGATTGGTTAAAAAACCTAATTGGACGAGAATAAGCCTAGGGAGGACGAAAATGACCTAAATATTCAACCAATGACACAAAATCACTTATTTGATGCACAAGATTGGTTAAAAACCCTAATTGGACGAGAATAAGCCTTGGGAGGACGAAAATGACCTAAATGTTCAACCAATGACCCAAAATCACTTATTAGATGCACAAGATTGGTTAAAAACACTAATTGGACGAGAATAAGCCTTGGGAGGCTGAAAAATGACCTAAATGTTCAACCAATGACACAAATGTACTTATTGGATGCACAAGATTGGTTAAAAACCCTAATTGGACGCGAATAAGCCTTCGGAGGATGAAAAATACCTAAATGTTCAACCAATGACACAAATGTACTTATTGGATGCAAATGATTGGTTAAAAACCTTAATTGGACGTGAATAAGCCTTGGGAGGATGAAAAATGACCTAAATGTTCAACCAATGACACAAATGTACTTATTGGATGCAAATGATTGGTTAAAAACCATAATTGGACGAGAATAAGCCTAGGGAGGACGAAAATTACCTAAATGTTCAACCAATGACACAAATGTACTTATTGGATGCACAAGATTGGTTAAAAACCCTAATTGGACGAGAATAAGCCTAGAGAGGACGAAAATGACCTAAATGTTCAACCAATTACACAAAATCACTTATTGGATGCACAAGATTTGTTAAAAACCCTAATTGGACAAGAATAAGCCTTGGGAGGACGAAAATGACCTAAATGTTCAACCAATGACACAAAATCACTTATTGGATGCACAAGATTGGTTAAAAACCCTAATTGGACGAGAATAAGCCTTGGGAGGACGAAAATGACCTAAATGTTCAA
>JBBPBP010000280.1:0-24778 GCA_037974735.1 Cicer chorassanicum
GTCCTCCCAAGGCTTATTCTCGTCCAATTAGGGTTTTTAACCAATCTTGTGCATCCAATAAGTACATTTGTGTCATTGGTTGAACATTTAGGTCATTTATGTCCTCCAAAGGCTTATTCTCGTCCAATTAGGGTTTTTAACCAATCTTGTGCATCTAATAAGTGATTTTGTGTCTTTGGTTGAACATTTAGGTCATTTTCGTGCTCCCGAAGCTTATTCTCGTCCAATTAGGGTTTTTAACCAATCTTGTGCATCCAATAAGTGATTTTGTGTCATTGGTTGAACATTTTGGTCATTTTCGTCCTCCCTAAGCTTATTCTCGTCCATTTAGGGTTTTTAACCCATCATGTGCATCCAATAACTACATTTGTGTCATTGGTTGAACATTTAGGTCATTTTCGTCCTCCCAAGGCTTATTCTCGTCCAATTAGGGGTTTTAACCAATCTTGTGCATCTAATAAGTGATTTTGTGTCATTGGTTGAACATTTAGGTCATTTTTGTCCTCCCTAGGCTTATTCTCGTCCAATTAGGGTGTTTAACAAATCTTGTGCATCCAATAAGTGATTTTGTGTCATTGGTTGAACATTTAGGTCATTTTTGTCCTCCCAAGGCTTATTCTCGTCCTATTAGGGTTTTTAACCAATCTTGTGCATCCAATAAATGATTTTGTGTCATTGGTTGAACATTTAGGTCATTTTCGTCCTCCCAATGCTTATTCTCGTCCAATAATGGGTTTTTAACCAATCTTGTGCATCCAATAAGTACATTTGTGTCATTTGTTGATCATTTAGGTCATTTTCGTCCTCCTAAGGCTTATTCTCGTCCAATTAGGGTTTTTAACCAATCTTGTGCATCAAATAAGTGATTTTGTGTCATTGGTTGAACATTTATGTCATTTTCGTCCTCCCAAGGCTTATTCTCGTCCAATTAGGGTTTTTAACCAATCTTGTGCATCCAATAAGTGATTTTGTGTCATTGGTTGAACATTTATGTCATTTTCGTCCTCCCAAGACTTATTCTCGTCCAATTAGGGTTTTTAACCAATCTTGTGCATCCAATAAGTACATTTGTGTTATTGGTTGAACATTTAGGTCATTTTCGTCCTCCCTAGGCTTATTCTTGTCCAATTAGGGTTTTTAACCAATCTTGTGCATCCAATAAGTACATTTGTGTCATTGGTTGAACATTTAGGTCATTTTCGTCCTCCCAAGGCTTATTCTCGTCCAATTAGGGTTTTTAACCAATCTTGTGCATCCATTAAATAATTTGGTGTCATTGGTTGAACATTTAGGTCATTTTCGTCCTCCCAAGGCTTATTCTAGTCCAATTAGGATTTTTAACCAATCCTGTGCATCCAATAAGTGATTTATTGCCATTGGTTGAACATGTAGGTCATTTTCGTCCTCTCAAGGCTTACTCTCGTCCAATTAGGGTTTTTAACCAATCTTGTGCATCCAATAAGTGATTTTGTATCATTGGTTGAACATTTAGGTCATTTTCGTCCCCCCAAGGCTTATTCTCGTCCAATTAGGGTTTTTAACCAATCTTGTGCATCCAATAAGTGATTTTGTGTCATTGGTTGAACATTTAGGTCATTTTCGTCCTCCCAAGGCTTATTCTCGTCCATTTAGGGTTTTTAACCAATCTTGTGCATCCAATAAGTACATTTGTGTCATTGGTTGAACATTTAGGTCATTTTCGTCCTCCCAAGACTTATTCTCGTCCAATTAGGGTTTTTAACCAATCTTGTGCATCCAATAAGTACATTTGTGTCATTGGTTGAACATTTAGGTCATTTTCGTCCTCCCAAGGCTTATTCTCGTCCAATTAGGGCGTTTAACCAATCTTGTGCATCCAATAAGTACATTTGTGTCATTGGTTGAACATTTAGGTCATTTTCGTCCTCCCAAGGCTTATTCTCGTCCAATTAGGGTTTTTAACCAATCTTGTGCATCCAATAAGTACATTTGTGTCATTGGTTGAACATTTAAGTCATTTTCGTCCTCCCAAGGTTTATTCTCGTCCAATTAGGGTTTTTAACCAATCTTGTGTATCCAATAAGTGATTTTGTGTCATTGGTTGAACATTTAGGTCATTTTCGTCCTCACAAGGCTTATTCTCTTCCAATTAGGGATTTTAACCAATCTTGTGCATACAATAAGTGATTTTGTGTCATTGGTTGAACATTTAGGTCATTTTCGTTCTCCCAAGGCTTATTCTCGTCCAATTAGGGTTTTTAACCAATCTTGTGCATCCAATAAGTACATTTGTGTCATTGGTTGAACATTTAGGTCATTTTCGTCCTCCCAAGGCTTATTCTCGTCCAATTAGGGTTTTTAACCAATCTTGTGCATCCAATAAGTACATTTGTGTCATTGGTTGAACATTTAGGTCATTTTCGTCCTCCCAAGGCTTATTCTCGTCCAATTAGGGTTTTTAACCAATCTCTTGCATCCAATAAGTACATTTGTGTCATTGGTTGAACATTTAGGTCATTTTCGTCCTCCCAAGGCTTATTCTCGTCCAATTAGGGTTTTTAACCAATCTTGTGCATCCAATAAGTGATTTTGTGTCATTGGTTGAACATTTAGGTCATTTTCATCCTTCCTAGGCTTATTCTCGTCCAATTAGGGTTTTTAACCAATCTTGTGCATCCAATAAGTGATTTTTTGTCATTGGTTGAACATTGAGGTCATTTTCGTCCTCCCAAGGCTTATTCTCGTCCAATTAGGGTTTTTAACCAATCTTGTGCATCCAATAAGTACATTTGTGTCATTGGTTGAACATTTAGGTCATTTTCGTCCTCCCAAGGCTTATTCTCGTCCAATTAGGGTTTTTAACCAATCTTGTGCATCCAATAAGTACATTTGTGTCATTGGTTGAACATTTAGGTTATTTTCGTCCTCCCAAGTCTTTTTCTTGTCCAGTTAGGGTTTTTAACCAATCTTGTGCATCCAATAAGTACATTTGTGTCATTGGTTGAACATTTAGGTCATTTTCGTCCTCCCAAGGCTTATTCTCGTCCAATTAGGGTTTTTAACCAATCTTGTGCATCCAATAAGTACATTTGTGTCATTGGTTGAACATTTAGGTCATTTTCGTCTTCCTAAGGCTTATTCTCGTCCAATTAGGGTTTTTAACCAATCTTGTGCATCCAATAAGTACATTTGTGTCATTGGTTGAACATTTAGGTCATTTTCGTCCTCCCAAGGCTTATTCTCGTCCAATTAGGGTTTTTAACCAATCTTGTGCATCCAATAAGTACATTTGCGTCATTAGTTGAACATTTAGGTCATTTTCGTCCTCCCAATGCTTATTCTCGTCCAATTAGGGTTTTTAACCAATCTTGTGCATCCAATAAGTACATTTGTGTCATTGGTTGAACATTTAGGTCATTTTCGTCCTCCCAAGGCTTATTCTCGTCCAATTAGGGTTTTTAACCAATCTTGTGCATCCAATTAGTGATTTTGTGTCATTGGTTGAACATTTAGGTCATTTTCGATTTCCCAAGGCTTATTCTTGTCCAATTATGGTTTTTAACCAATCTTGTGCATCTAATAAGTACATTTGTGTCATTGGTTGAACATTTAGGTCATTTTCGTCCACCCAAGGCTTATTCTCGTCCAATTAGGGTTTTTAACCAATCTTGTGCATCCAATAAGTACAATTGTGTCATTGGTTGAACATTTAGGTCATTTTCGTTCTCCCAATGCTTATTCTCGTCCAATTAGGGTTTTTAACCAATCTTGTGCATCCAATAAGTACATTTGTGTCATTGGTTGAACATTTAGGTCATTTTCGTCCTCCCAAGGCTTATTCTCGTCCAATTAGGGTTTTTAACCAATCTTGTGCATCCAATAGGTATATTTGTTTTATTGGTTGAACATTTAGGTCATTTTCGTCCTCCAAAAACTTATTCTCGTCCAATTAGGGTTTTTAACCAATCTTGTGCATCCAATAAGTACATTTGTGTCATTGGTTGAACATTTAGGTCATTTTCGTCCTCCCAAGGCTTATTCTCGTCCAATTAGGGTTTTTAACCAATCTTGTGCATCCAATAAGTGATTTTGTGTCATTGTTTGAACATTTAGGTCATTTTCGTCCTCCCAAGGCTTATTCTCGTACAATTAATGGTTTTAACCAATCTTGTGCATCCAATAAGTGATTTTGTGTCATTGGTTGAACATTTAGGTCATTTTCGTCCTCCCAAGGCTTATTCTCGTCCAATTAGGGGTTTTAACCAATCTTGTGCATCCAATAAGTGATTTTGTGTCATTGGTTGAACATTTAGGTCATTTTCGTCCTCCCAAGGCTTATTCTCGTCCAATTAGGGTTTTTAACCAATCTTGTGCATCCAATAAGTGATTTTGTGTCATTGTTTGAACATTTAGGTCATTTTCGTCCTCCCAAGGCTTATTCTCGTCCAATTAGGGTTTTTAACCAATCTTGTGCATCCTATAAGTGATTTTGTGTCATCGGTTGAACATTTAGGTCATTTTCGTCCTCCCTAGGCTTATTCTCGTCCAATTAGGGTTTTGTGCATCCAATAAGTACATTTGTGTCATTGGTTGAACATTTAGGTCATTTTCGTCCTCCCAAGGCTTATTCTCGTCCAATTAGGGTTTTTATCCAATCTTGTGCATCCAATAAGTGATTTTGTGTCATTGGTTGAACATTTAGGTCATTTTTGTCCTCCCAAGGCTTATTCTCGTCCAATTAGGGTTTTTAACTAATCTTGTGCATCCAATAAGTACAGTTGTGTCATTGGTTGAACATTTAGGTCATTTTCGTCCTCCCAATGCTTATTCTCGTCCAATTAGGGTTTTTAACCAATCTTGTGCATCCAATAAGTACATTTGTGTCATTGGTTGAACATTTAGGTCATTTTCGTCCTCCCAAGGCTTATTCTCGTCCAATTAGGGTTTTTAACCAATCTTGTGCATCCAATAAGTGATTTTGTGTCATTGGTTGAACATTTAGGTCATTTTCGTCCTCCCAAGGCTTATTCTCGTCCAATTAGGGTTTTTAGCCAATCTTGTGCATCCAATAAGTACAGTTGTGTCATTGGTTGAACATTTAGCTCATTTTCGTCCTCCCGAGGCTTATTGTCGTCCAATTAGGGTTTTTAACCAATCTTGTGCATCCAATAAGTACATTTGTGTCATTGGTTGAACATTTAGGTCATTTTCGTCCTCCCAAGGCTTATTCTCGTCCAATTAGGGTTTTTAACCAATCTTGTGCATCCAATAAGTACATTTGTGTCATTGGTTGAACATTTAGGTCATTTATGTCCTCCAAAAGCTTATTCTCGTCCAATTAGGGTTTTTAACCAATCTTGTGCATCCAATCAATGATTTTGTGTCATTGGTTGAACATTTAGGTCATTTTCGTCCTCCCTAGGCTTATTCTCGTCCAATTAGGGTTTTTAACCAATCTTGTGCATCCAATAAGTACATTTGTGTCATTGGTTGAACATTTAGGTCGTTTTCGTCCTACCTAGGCTTATTCTCGTCCAATTAGGGTTCTTAACCAATCTTGTGCATCCAATAAGTGATTTTGTGTCATTGGTTGAACATTTAGGTCATTTTCGTCCTCCCAAGGCTTATTCTCGTCCAATTTGGGTTTTTAACAATTCTTGTGCATCCAATAAGTACATTTGTATCATTGGTTGAACATTTAGGTCATTTTCGTCCTCCCTAGGCTTATTCTCGTCCAATTAGGGTTTTTAACCAATCTTGTGCATCCAATAAGTACATTTGTGTCATTGGTTGAACATTTAGGTCATTTTCGTCCTCCCAAGGCTTATTCTCGTCCAATTAGGGTTTTTAACCAATCTTGTGCATCCAATAAGTACATTTGTGTCTTTGGTTGAACATTTAGGTCATTTTCGTCTTCGCAAGGCTTATTATCGTCCAATTAGGGGTTGTAACCAATCTTGTGCATCGAATAAGCGATTTTGTGTCATTGGTTGAACATTTAGGTCATTTTCGTCCTCCCAAGGCTTATTCTCGTCCAATTAGGGTTTTTAACCAATCTTGTGCATCCAATAAGTACATTTGTGTCATTGGTTGAACATTTAGGTCATTTTCGTCCTCCCAAGGCTTATTCTCGTCCAATTAGGGTTTTTAACCAATCTTGTGCATCCAATAAGTACATTTGTGTGATTGGTTGAACATTTAGGTCATTTTCGTCCTCCCAAGGCTTATTCTCATCCAATTAGGGGTTTTAACCAATCTTGTGCATCCAATAAGTACATTTGTGTCATTGGTTGAACATTTAGGTCATTTTCGTCCTCCCAAGGCTTATTCTCGTCCAATTAGGGTTTTTAACCAATCTTGTGCATCCAATAAGTGATATTGTGTCATTGGTAGAACATTTAGGTCATTTTCGTCCTCCCTAGGCTTATTCTCGTCCAATTAGGGTTTTTAACCAATCTTGTGCATCCAATAAGTACATTTGTGTCATTGGTTGAACATTTAGGTCATTTTCGTCCTCCCAAGGCTTATTCTCGTCCAATTAGGGTTTTTAACCAATCTTGTGCATCAAATAAGTGAATTTGTGTCATTGGTTGAACATTTAGGTCATTTTCGTCCTCCCAAGGCTTATTCTCGTCCAATTAGGGTTTTTAACCGATCTTGTGCATCCAATAAGTGATTTTGTGTCATTGGATGAACATTTCGGTCATTTTCGTCCTCCCTAGGCTTATTCTCGTCCAATTAGGGTTTTTGACCAATCTTGTGCATCCAATAAGTGATTTTGTGTCATTGGTTGAACATTTAGGTCATTTTCGTCCTCCCTAGGCTTATTCTCGTCCAATTAGGGTTTTTAAACAATCTTGTGCATCCAATAAGTGATTTTGTGTCATTGGTTGAACATTTATTTCATTTTCGTCCTCCCTAGGCTCATTCTCGTCCAATTAGGGTTTTTAACCTATCTTGTGCATCCAATAAGTGATTTTGTGTCATTGGTTGAACATTTAGGTCATTTTCGTCCTCCCTAGGCTTATTCTCGTCCAATTAGGGTTTTTAACCAATCTTGTACATCCAATAAATTTATTTGTGTCATTGGTTGAACATTTAGGTCATTTTCGTCCTCCCAAGGCTTATTCTCGTCCAATTAGGGTTTTTAACCAATCTTGTGCATCCAATAAGTACATTTGTGTCATTGGTTGAACATTTAGGTCATTTATGTCCTCCAAAGGCTTATTCTCGTCCAATTAGGGTTTTTAACCAATCTTGTGCATCTAATAAGTGATTTTGTGTCATTGGTTGAACATTTAGGTCATTTTGGTCCTCCCTAGGCTTATTCTCATCCAATTAGGGTTTTTAACCAATCTTGTTTATCCAATAAGTACATTTGTGTCATTGGTTGAACATTTAGGTCATTTTCGTCCTCCCAAGGCTTATTCTCGTCCAATTAGGGTTTTTAACCAATCTTGTGCATCCAATAAGTACATTTGTGTCATTGGTTGAATATTTAGGTCATTTTCGTCCTCCCAAGGCTTATTCTCGGCCAATTAGGGTTTTTAACCAATCTTGTGCATCCAATAAGTACATTTGTGTCATTGGTTGAACATTTAGGTCATTTTCGTCCTCCCAAGGCTTATTCTCGTCCAATTAGGGTTTTTAACCAATCTTGTGCATCCAATAAGTGATTTTATGTTATTGGTTGAACATTTTGGTCATTTTCGTCCTCCCAAGGCTTATTCTCGTCCAATTAGGGTTTTTAACCAATCTTGTGCATCCAATAAGTACATTTGTGTCATTGGTTGAACATTTAGGTCATTTTCGTCCTCCCAAGGCTTATTCTCGTCCAATTAGGGTTTTTAACCAATCTTGTGCATCCAATAAGTACATTTGTGTCATTGGTTTAACATTTAGGTCATTTTCGTCCTCCCAAGGCTTTTTCTCGTCCAATTAGGGTTTTTAACCAATCTTGTGCATCCAATAAGTACATTTGTGTCATTGGTTGAACATTTAGGTCATTTTCGTCCTCCCAAGGCTTATTCTCGTCCAATTAGGGTTTTTAACCAATCTTGTGCATCCAATAAGTACATTTGTGTCATTCGTTGAATATTTAGGTCATTTTCATCCTCCCAAGGCTTATTCTCGTCCAATTAGGGTTTTTAACCAATCTTGTGCATCCAATAAGTACATTTGTGTCATTGGTTGAACATTTAGGTCATTTTCGTCCTCCCAAGGCTTATTCTCGTCCAATTAGGGTTTTTAACCAATCTTGTGCATCCAATAAGTACATTTGTGTCATTGGTTGGACATTTAGGTCATTTTCGTCCTCCCAAGGCTTTTTCTCGTCCAATTAGGGTTTTTAACCAATCTTGTGCATCCAATAAGTACATTTTTGTCATTGGTTGAACATTTAGGTCATTTTCGTCCTCCCAAGGCTTACTCTCGTCCAATTAGGGTTTTTAACCAATCTTGTGCATCCAATAATTACATTTGTGTCATTGGTTGAACATTTAGGTCATTTTCGTCCTCCCAAGGCTTATTCTCGTCCAATTAGGGTTTTTAACCAATCTTGTGCATCCAATAAGTACATTTGTGTCATTGGTTGAACATTTAGGTCATTTTCGTCCTCCCAAGGCTTATTCTCGTCCAATTAGGGTTTTTAACCAATCTTGTGCATCCAATAAGTACATTTGTGTCATTGGTTGAACATTTAGGTCATTTTCGTCCTCCTAAGGCTTATTCTCGACCAATTACAATTTTTAACCAATCTTGTGCATCCAATAAGTGATTTTGTGTCATTGGTTGAACATTTAGGTCATTTTCGTCCTCCCAAGGCTTATTCTCATCCAATTAGGGTTTTTCTCCAATATTGTGCATCCAATAAGTGATTTTGTGTCATTGGTTGAACATTTAGGTCATTTTCGTCCTCCCAAGGCTTATTCTCGTCCAATTAGGGTTTTTAACCAATCTTGTGCATCCAATAAGTACATTTGTGTCATTGGTTGAACATTTAGGTCATTTTCGTCCTCCCTGGGCTTATTCTCGTCCAATTAGGGTTTTTAACCAATCTTGTGCATCCAATAAGTACATTTGTGTCATTGGTTGAAAATTTAGGTCATTTTCGTCCTCCCACGGCTTATTCTCGTCCAATTAGGGTTTTTAACCAATCTTGTGCATCCAATAAGTGATTTTGTGTCATTGGTTGAACATTTACGTCATATTCGTCCTCCCAAGGCTTATTCTCGTCCAATTAGGGGTTTTAACCAATCTTGTGCATCCAATAAGTGATTTTGTGTCATTGGTTGAACATTTAGGTCATTTTCGTCCTCCCAAGGCTTATTCTCGTCCAATTAGGGTTTTTAACCAATCTTGTGCATCCAATAAGTACATTTGTGTCATTGGTTGAACATTTAGGTCATTTTCGTCCTCCCTAAGCTTATTCTCGTCCAATTAGGGTTTTTAACCAATCTTGGGCATCCAATAAGTACATTTGTGTAATTGGTTGAACATTTAGGTCATTTTCGTCCTCCCAAGGCTTATTCTCGTCCAATTAGGGTTTTTAACCAATCTTGTGCATCCAATAAGTGATTTTGTGTCATTGGTTGAACATTTTGGTCATTTTCGTCCTCCCAAGGCTTATTCTTGTCCAATTAGGGTTTTTAACCAATCTTGTGCATCCAATAAGTACATTTGTGTCATTGGTTGAACATTTAGGTCATTTTCGTCCTCCCAAGGCTTATTCTCGTCCAATTAGGGTTTTTGACCAATCTTGTGCATCCAATAAGTACATTTGTGTCATTGGTTGAACATTTAGGTCATTTTTGTCCTCCCAAGGCTTATTCTCGTCCTATTAGGGTTTTTAACCAATCTTGTGCATCCAATAAATGATTTTGTGTCATTGGTTGAACATTTAGGTCATTTCGTCCTCCCTACGCTTATTCTCGTCCAATTAGGGTTTTTAACCAATCTTGTGCATCCAATAAATACATTTGTCTCATTGGTTGAACATTTAGGTCATTTTCGTCCTCCCTAGGCTTATTCTCGTCCAATTAGGGTTTCCAACCATTCTTGTGAATCCAATAAGTGATTTTGTGTCATTTGTTGAATATTTAGGTCATTTTCCTCCTCCCTAGGCTTATTCTCGTCCATTTAGGGTTTTTAACCAATCTTGTGCATCCAATAAGTGATTTTGTGTCATTGGTTGAACATTTAGGTCATTTTCGTCCTCCCAAGGCTTATTCTTGTCCAATTAGGGTTTTTAACCAATCTTGTGCATCCAATAAGTACATTTGTGTCATTGATTGAACATTTAGGTCATTTTCGTCCTCCCAAGGCTTATTCTCGTCCAATTAGGGTTTTTAACCAATCTTGTGCATCTAATAAGTGATTTTGTGTCATTGGTTGAACATTTATGGCATTTTCGTCCTCCCAAGGCTTTTTCTCGTCCAATTAGGGTTTTTAACCAATCTTGTGCATCCAATAAGTGATTTTGTGTCATTGGTTGAACATTTAGGTCATTTTCGTCCTCCCAAGGCTTATTCTCGTCCAATTAGGGTTTTTAACCAATCTTGTGCATCCAATAAGTACATTTGTGTCATTGGTTGAACATTTAGGTCATTTTCGTCCTCCCAAGGCTTATTCTCGTCCAATTAGGGTTTTTAACCAATCTTGTGCATCCAATAAGTACATTTGTGTCATTGGTTGAACATTAAGGTCATTTTCGTCCTCGCAAGGCTTATTCTCGTCCAATTAGGGTTTTTAACCAATCTTGTGCCTCCAATAAGTGATTTTGTGTCATTGGTTGAACATTTAGGTCATTTTCGTCCTCCCAAGGCTTATTCTTGTCCAATTAGGGTTTTTAACCAATCTTGTGCATCCAATAAGTGATTTTGTGTCATTGGTTGAACATTTAGGTCATTTTCGTCCTCCCTAGGCTTGTTCTCGTCCAATTAGGGTTTTTAACCAATCTTGTGCATCCAATAAGTACATTTGTGTCATTGGTTGAACATTTAGGTCATTTTCGTCCTCCCAAGGCTTATTCTCGTCCAATTAGGGTTTTTAACTAATCTTGTGCATCCAATAAGTGATTTTGTGCCGTTGGTTGAACATTTAGGTCATTTTCGTCCTCCCAAGGCTTATTCTCGTCCAATTAGGGTTTTTAACCAATCTTGTGCATCCAATAAGTACATTTGTGTCATTGGTTGAACATTTAGGTCATTTTCGTCCTCCCAAGGCTTATTCTCGTCCAATTAGGGTTTTTAACCAATCTTGTGCATCCAATAAGTACATTTGTGTCATTGGTTGAACATTTAGGTCATTTTCGTCCTCCTAAGGCTTATTCTCGACCAATTACAATTTTTAACCAATCTTGTGCATCCAATAAGTGATTTTGTGTCATTGGTTGAACATTTAGGTCATTTTCGTCCTCCCAAGGCTTATTCTCATCCAATTAGGGTTTTTCTCCAATATTGTGCATCCAATAAGTGATTTTGTGTCATTGGTTGAACATTTAGGTCATTTTCGTCCTCCCAAGGCTTATTCTCGTCCAATTAGGGTTTTTAACCAATCTTGTGCATCCAATAAGTACATTTGTGTCATTGGTTGAACATTTAGGTCATTTATGTCCTCCAAAAGCTTATTCTCGTCCAATTAGGGTTTTTAACCAATCTTGTGCATCCAATAAGTGATTTTGTGTCATTGGTCGAACATTTAGGCCATTTTCGTCCTCCCAAGACTTATTCTCGTCCAATTAGGGTTTTTAACCAATCTTGTGCATCCAATAAGTGATTTTGTGTCATTGGTTGAACATTTAGGTCATTTTCGTCCTCCCAAGGCTTATTCTCGTCCAATTATGGTTTTTAACCAATCTTGTGCATCCAATAAGTGATCTTGTGTCATTGGTTGAACATTTATGTCATTTTCGTCCTCCCAAGGCTTATTCACGTTCAATTAGGGTTTTTAACCAATCTTTTTCATCCAATAAGTGATTTTGTGTCATTGGTTGAACATTTAGGTCATTTTCGTCCTCCCAAGGCTTATTCTCGTCCAATTAGGGTTTTTAACCAATCTTGTGCATCCAATAAGTACATTTGTGTCATTGGTTGAACATTTAGGTCATTTATGTCCTCTAAAAGTTGATTCTCGTCCAATTAGGGTTTTTAACCAATCTTGTGCATCCAATAAGTGATTTTGTGTCATTGGTTGAACATTTAGGTCATTTTCGTCCTCCCTAGGCTTATTCTCGTCCAATTAGGGTTTTTAACCAATCTTGTGCATCCAATAAGTGATTTTGTGTCATTGGTTGAACATTTAGGTCATTTTCGTCCTCCCTATGCTTATTCTCATCCAATTAGGGTTTTTAAACAATCTTGTGCATCCAATAAGTAATTTTGTGTCATTGGTTGAACATTTAGGTCATTTTCGTCCTCCCAAGGCTTATTCTCGTCCAATTAGGGTTTTTAACCAATCTTGTGCATCCAATAAGTACATTTGTGTCATTGGTTGAACATTTAGGTCATTTATGTCCTCTAAAGGCTTATTCTCATCCAATTAGGGTTTTTAACAAATCGTGTGCATCCAATAAGTACATTTGTGTCATTGGTTGAACATTTAGGTCATTTTCGTCCTCCCTAGGCTTATTCTCGTCCAATTAGGGTTTTTAACCAATCTTGTGCATCCAATAAGTGATTTTGTGTCATTGGTTGAACATTTAGGTCATTTTCGTCCTACCAATGCTTATTCTCGTCCAATTAGGGTTTTTAACCAATCTTGTGCATCCAATAAGTGATTTTGAGTCATTGGTTGAACATTTTGGTCATTTTCGTCCTCCCTAGGCTTATTCTCGTCCAATTAGGGTTTTTCACCCATCTTGTGCATCCAATAACTACATTTGTGTCATTGGTTGAACATTTAGGTCATTTTCGTCCTCCCAAGGCTTATTCTCGTCCAATTAGGGTTTTTAACCAATCTTGTGCATCCAATAAGTACATTTGTGTCATTGGTTGAACATTTAGGTCATTTATGTCCTCGAAAAGCTTATTCTTGTCCAATTAGAGTTTTTAACCAATCTTGTGCATCCAATAAGTTTATTTGAGTCTTTGGTTGAACATTTAGGTCATTTTCGTCCTCCCAAGGCTTATTCTCGTCCAATTAGGGTTTTTAACCAATCTTGTGAATCCATTAAGTGATTTTGTGTCATTGGTTGAACATTTAGGTCATTTTCGTCCTCCCTAGGCTTATTCTCGTCCAATTAGGGTTTTTAACCAATCTTGTGCATCCAATAAGTGATTTCGTGTCATTGGTTGAACATTTAGGTCATTTTCGTCCTCCCTAGGCTTATTCTCGTCCAATTAGGGTTTTTAACCAATCTTGTGCATCCAATAAGTACTTTTGTGTCATTGGTTGAACATTTAGGTCATTTTCGTCCTCCCAAGGCTTATTCTCGTCCAATTAGAGTTTTTAACCAATCTTGTGCATCCAATAAGTGATTTTGTGTCATTGGTTGAACATTTAGGTCATTTTCATCCTCCCTAGGCTTATTCTCGTCCAATTAGGGTTTTTAACCAATCTTGTGCATCCAATAAGTACTTTTGTGTCATTGGTTGAACATTTAGGTCATTTTCGTCCTCCCAAGGCTTATTCTCGTCCAATTAGGGTTTTTAAACAATCTTGTGCATCCAATAAGTGATTTTGTGTCATTGGTTGAACATTTAGGTCATTTTCGTCCTCCTAAGGCTTATTCTCGTCCAATTAGGGTTTTTAACCAATCTTGTGCATCCAATAAGTACATTTGTGTCATTGGTTGAACATTTAGGTCATTTTCGTCCTCCCAAGGCTTATTCTCGTCCAATTAGGGTTTTTAACCAATCTTGTGCATCCAATAAGTACATTTGTGTCATTGGTTGAACATTTAGGTTATTTTCGTCCTCCAAAGGCTTATTCTTGTTCAATTAGAGTTTTTAACCAATCTTGTGCTTCCAATAAGTGATTTTGTGCCGTTGGTTGAACATTTAGGTCATTTTCGTCCTCCCAAGGCTTATTCTCGTCCAATTAGGGTTTTTAACCAATCTTGTGCATCCAATAAGTACATTTGTGTCATTGGTTGAACATTTAGGTCATTTTCGTCCTCCCATGGCTTATTCTCGTCCAATTCGGGTTTTTAACCAATCTTGTGCATCCAATAAGTACATTTGTGTCATTGGTTGAACATTTAGGTCATTTTCGTCCTCCCAAGGCTTATTCTCGTCCAATTAGGGTTTTTAACCAATCTTGTGCATCCAATAAGTACATTTGTGTCATTGGTTGAACATTTAGGTCATTTTCGTCCTCCCATGGCTTATTCTCGTCCAATTCGGGTTTTTAACCAATCTTGTGCATCCAATAAGTACATTTGTGTCATTGGTTGAACATTTAGGTCATTTTCGTCCTCCCAAGGCTTATTCTCGTCCAATTAGGGTTTTTAACCAATCTTGTGCATCCAATAAGTACATTTGTGTCATTGGTTGAACATTTAGGTCATTTTCGTCCTCCGATGGCTTATTCTCGCCCAATTAGGGTTTTTAACCAATCTTGTGCATCCAATAAGTACATTTGTGTCATTGGTTGAACATTTAGGTCATTTTCGTCCTCCCAAGGCTTATTCTCGTCCAATTAGGGTTTTTAACCAATCTTGTGCATCCAATAAGTACATGTGTCATTGGTTGAACATTTTGGTCATTTTCTTCCTCCCAAGGCTTATTCTCGTCCAATTAGGGTTTTTAACCAATCTTGTGCATCCAATAAGTACATTTGTGTCATTGGTTGAACATTTAGGTCATTTTCGTCTTCCCAAGGCTTATTCTCGTCCAATTAGGGTTTTGAACCAATCTTGTGCATCCAATAAGTACATTTGTGTCATTGGTTGAACATTTAGGTCATTTTCGTCCTCCCAAGGCTTATTCTCGTCCAATTAGGGTTTTTAACCAATCTTGTGCATCCAATAAGTACATTTGTGTCATTGGTTGAACATTAAGGTCATTTTCGTCCTCCCAAGTTTTCTTCTCGTCCAATTAGGGTTTTTAACCAATCTTGTGCATCCAATAAGTACATTTGTGTCATTGGTTGAACATTTAGGTCATTTTCGTCCTCCCAAGGCTTATTCTCGTCCAATTAGGGTTTTTAACCAATCTTGTGCATCCAATAAGTACATTTGTGTCATTGGTTGAACATTTAGGTCATTTTCGTCCTCCCAAGGTTAATTCTCGTCCAATTAGGGTTTTTAACCAATCTTGTGCATCCAATAAGTACATTTGTTTTATTGGTTGAACATTTAGGTCATTTTCGTCCTCCCAAGGCTTATTCTCTTCCAATTAGGGTTTTTAACCAATCTTGTGCATCCAATAAGTACATTTGTGTCATTGGTTGAACATTTAGGTCATTTTCGTCCTCCCAAGGCTTATTCTCGTCCAATTAGGGTTTTTAACCAATCTTGTGCATCCAATAAGTACATTTGTGTCATTCGTTGAATATTTAGGTCATTTTCATCCTCCCAAGGCTTATTCTCGTCCAATTAGGGTTTTTAACCAATCTTGTGCATCCAATAAGTACATTTGTGTCATTGGTTGAACATTTAGGTCATTTTCGTCCTCCCAAGGCTTATTCTCGTCCAATTAGGGTTTTTAACCAATCTTGTGCATCCAATAAGTACATTTGTGTCATTGGTTGGACATTTAGGTCATTTTCGTCCTCCCAAGGCTTTTTCTCGTCCAATTAGGGTTTTTAACCAATCTTGTGCATCCAATAAGTACATTTTTGTCATTGGTTGAACATTTAGGTCATTTTCGTCCTCCCAAGGCTTACTCTCGTCCAATTAGGGTTTTTAACCAATCTTGTGCATCCAATAATTACATTTGTGTCATTGGTTGAACATTTAGGTCATTTTCGTCCTCCCAAGGCTTATTCTCGTCCAATTAGGGTTTTTAACCAATCTTGTGCATCCAATAAGTACATTTGTGTCATTGGTTGAACATTTAGGTCATTTTCGTCCTCCCAAGGCTTATTCTCGTCCAATTAGGGTTTTTAACCAATCTTGTGCATCCAATAAGTACATTTGTGTCATTGGTTGAACATTTAGGTTATTTTCGTCCTCCCAAGTCTTTTTCTTGTCCAGTTAGGGTTTTTAACCAATCTTGTGCATCCAATAAGTACATTTGTGTCATTGGTTGAACATTTAGGTCATTTTCGTCCTCCCAAGGCTTATTCTCGTCCAATTAGGGTTTTTAACCAATCTTGTGCATCCAATAAGTACATTTGTGTCATTGGTTGAACATTTAGGTCATTTATGTCCTCCAAAGGCTTATTCTCGTCCAATTAGGGTTTTTAACCAATCTTGTGCATCTAATAAGTGATTTTGTGTCTTCGGTTGAACATTTAGGTCATTTTCATGCTCCCGAGGCTTATTCTCGTCCAATTAGGGTTTTTAACGAATCTTGTGCATCCAATAAGTGATTTTGTGTCATTGGTTGAACATTTTGGTCATTTTCGTCCTCCCTAGGCTTATTCTCGTCCATTTAGGGTTTTTAACCCATCATGTGCATCCAATAACTACATTTGTGTAATTGGTTGAACATTTAGGTCATTTTCGTCCTCCCAAGGCTTATTCTCGTCCAATTAGGGTTTTTAACCAATCTTGTGCATCCAATAAGTGATTTTGTGTCATTGGTTGAACATTTAGGTCATTTTTGTCCTCCCAAGGCTTATTCTCGTCCTATTAGGGTTTTTAACCAATCTTGTGCATCCAATAAGTGATTTTGTGTCATTGGTTGAACATTTAGGTCATTTCGTCCTCCCTACGCTTATTCTCGTCCAATTAGGGTTTTTAACCAATCTTGTGCATCCAATAATTACATTTGTCTCATTGGTTGAAATTTAGCTCACTTTCGTCCTCCCTAGGCTTATTCTCGTCCAATTAGGGTTTTTAACCAATCTTGTGCATCCAATAAGTGATTTTGTGTCATTTGTTGAATATTTAGGTCATTTTCCTCCTCCCTAGGCTTATTCTCGTCCATTTAGGGTTTTTAACCAATCTTGTGCATCCAATAAGTGATTTTGTGTCATTGGTTGAACATTTAGGTCATTTTTGTCCTCCCAAGGCTTATTCTCGTCTTATTAGGGTTTTTAACCAATCTTGTGCATCCAATAAGTTATTTTGTGTCATTGGTTGAACATTTAGGTCATTTCGTCCTCCCTACGCTTATTCTCGTCCAATTAGGGTTTTTAACCAATCTTGTGCATCCAATAAATACATTTGTCTCATTGGTTGAACATTTAGGTCATTTTCGTCCTCCCTAGGCTTATTCTCGTCCAATTAGGGTTTCTAACCAATCTTGTGCATCCAATAAGTGATATTGTGTCATTTGTTGAATATTTAGGTCATTTTCCTCCTCCCTAGGCTTATTCTCATCCATTTAGGGTTTTTAACCAATCTTGTGCATCCAATGAGTGATTTTGTGTCATTGGTTGAACATTTAGGTCATTTTCGTCCTACCAAGGCTTATTCTTGTCCAATTAGGGTTTTTAACCAATCTTGTGCATTTAATAAGTGATTTTGTGTCATTGGTTGAACATTTAGGTCATTTTCTTCCTCCCAAGGCTTATTCTCGTCCAATTAGGGTTTTTAACCTATCTTGTGCATGCAATAAGTACATTTGTGTCATTGGTTGAACATTTAGGTCATTTATGTCCTCCAAAGGCTTATTCTCGTCCAATTAGGGTTTTTAACCAATCTTGTGCATCCAATAAGTGATTTTGTGTCTTTGGTTGAACATTTAGGTCATTTTCGTCCTCCCAAGGCTTATTCTCGTCCAATTAGGGTTTTTAACCAATCTTGTGCATCCAATAAGTGATTTTGTATCTTTGGTTGAACATTTAGGTCATTTTCGTCCTCCGAAGGCTTATTCTTGTCCAATTAGGGTTTTTAACCAATCTTATGCATCCCATAAGTGATTTTGTGTCATTGGTTGAACATTTAGGTTATTTATGTCCTCCCTAGGCTTATTCTCGTCCGATTAGGGTTTTTAACAAATCTTGTGCATCCAATAAGTACATTTGTGTCATTGGTTGAACATTTAGGTCATTTATGTCCTCCAAAAGCTTATTCTCGTCCAATTAGGGTTTTAAACCAATCTTGTGCATCCAATAAGTACATTTGTGTCATTGGTTGAACATTTAGGTCATTTATGTCCTCCAAAGGCTTATTCTCGTCCAATTAGGGTTTTTAACCAATCTTGTGGATCAAATAAGTGATTTTGTGTCATTGGTTGAACATTTAGGTCATTTTCGTCCTCCCTAGGCTTGTTCTCGTCCAATTAGGGTTTTTAACCAATCTTGTGCATCCAATAAGTGATTTTATGTCGTTGGTTGAACATTTAGGTCATTTTCGTCCTCCCTAGGCTTATTCTCGTCCAATTAGGGGTTTTAACCAATCTTGTGCATCCAATAAGTGATTTTGTGTCATTGGTTGAACATTTAGGTCATTTTTGTCCTCCCAAGGCTTATTCTCGTCCAATTACGGTTTTTAACCAATCTTGTCCATCCAATAAGTGATTTTGTGTCATTGGTTGAACATTTAGGTCATTTTCGTCCTCCCAAGGCTTATTCTCGTCCAATTAGGGTTTTTAACCAATCTTGTGCATCCAATAAGTGATTTTGTGTCATTGGTTGAACATTTAGGTCATTTCGTCTTCCCTAGGCTTATTCTCGTCCAATTAGGGTTTTTAACCAATCTTGTGCATCCAATAAGTACATTTGTGTCATTGGCTGAACATTTAGGTCATTTTCGTCCTCCCTAGGCTTATTCTCGTCCAATTAGGGTTTTTAACCAATCTTGTGCATCCAATAAGTGATTTTGTGTCATTGGTTCAACATTTAGGTCATTTTGGTCCTCCCAAGGCTTATTCTCGTCCAATTAGGGTTTTTAACCAACCTTGTGCATCCAATAAGTGATTTTGTGTCATTGGTTGAATATTTAGGTCATTTTCGTCCTCTCAAGGCTTATTCTCGTCCAATTAGGGTTTTTAACCAATCTTGTGCATCCAATAAGTGATTTTGTGTCATTGGTTGAACATTTAGGTCATTTTCGTCCTCCCTAGGCTTATTCTCGTCCAATTAGGGTTTTTAACTAATCTCGTGCATCCAATAAGTGATTTGTGTCATTGGTTGAACATTTAGGTCATTTTCGTCCTCCCAAGGCTTATTCTCGTCCAATTAGGGTTTTTAACCAATCTTGTGCATCCAATAAGTGATTTTGTGTCATTGGTTGAACATTTAGGTCATTTTCGTCCTCCAGAGGCTTATTCTCGTCCAATTAGGGTTTTTAACCAATCTTGTGCATCCAATAAGTACATTTGTGTCATTGGTTGAACATTTAGGTCATTTTCGTCCTCCCAAGGCTTATTCTCGTCCAATTAGGGTTTTTAACCAATCTTGTGCATCCAATAGGTACATTTGTGTCATTGGTTGAACATTTAGGTCATTTTCGTCCTCCAAAGGCTTATTCTCGTCCAATTAGGGTTTTTAACCAATCTTGTGCATCCAATAAGTGATTTTGTGTCATTGGTTGAACATTTAGGTCATTTTCGTCCTCCCAAGGCTTATTCTCGTCCAATTAGGGTTTTTAACCAATCTTGTGCATCCAATAAGAGATTTTGTGCCATTGGTTGAACATTTAGGTCATTTTCGTCATCCCAAGGCTTATTCTCGTCCAATTAGGGTTTTTAACCAATGTTGTGCATCCAATAAGTGATTTTGTGTCATTGGTTGAACATTTAGGTCATTTTCGTCCTCCCTTGGCTTATTCTCATCAAATTAGGGTTTTTAACCAATCTTGTGCATCAAATAAGTACATTTGTGTCATTGGTTGAACATTTAGGTCATTTTCGTCCTCCCTAGGCTTATTCTCGTCCAATTAGGGTTTTTAACCAATCTTGTGCATCCAATAAGTGATTTTGTGTCATTGGTTGAACATTTAGGTCATTTTCGTCCTCCCAAGGCTTATTCTCGTCCAATTATGGTTTTTAACCAATCTTGTGCATCCCATAAGTGATTTTGTGTCATTGGTTGAACATTTAGGTTATTTATGTCCTCCCTAGGCTTATTCTCGTTCGATTAGGGTTTTTAACAAATCTTGTGCATCCAATAAGTACATTTGTGTCATTGGTTGAACATTTAGGTCATTTATGTCCTCGAAAAGCTTATTCTCGTCCAATTAGGGTTTTTAACCAATCTTGTGCATCCAATAAGTACATTTGTGTCATTGGTTGAACATTTAGGTCATTTATGTCCTCCAAAGGCTTATTCTCGTCCAATTAGGGTTTTTAACCAATCTTGTGCATCAAATAAGTGATTTTGTGTCATTGGTTGAACATTTAGGTCATTTTCGTCCTCCATAGGCTTGTTCTCGTCCAATTAGGGTTTTTAATCAATCTTGTGCATCCAATAAGTACATTTGTGTCATTGGTTGAACATTTAGGTCATTTTCGTCCTCCCAAGGCTTATTCTCGTCCAATTAGGGTTTTCAACCAATCTTGTGCATCCAATAAGTACATTTGTGTCATTGGTTGAACATTTAGGTCATTTATGTCCTCCAAAGGCTTATTCTCGTCCAATTAGGGTTTTTAACCAATCTTGTGCATCCAATAAGTGATTTTGTGTCATTGGTTGAACATTTAGGTCATTTATGTCCTCCCTAGGCTTATTCTCGTCCAATTAGGGTTTTTAACCAATCTGGTGCATCCAATAAGTGATTTTGTGTCATTGGTTGAACATTTAGGTCATTTTCGTCCTCCCTATGCTTGTTCTCGTCCAATTAGGGTTTTTAACCAATCTTGTGCATCCAATAAGTGATTTTGTGTCATTGGTTGAACATTTAGGTCATTTATGTCCTCCAAAAGCTTATTCTCGTCCAATTAGGGTTTTTAACCAATCTTGTTTATCCAATAAGTACATTTGTGTCATTGGTTGAACATTTAGGTCATTTTCGTCCTCCCAAGGCTTATTCTCGTCCAATTAGGGTTTTTAACCAATCTTGTGCATCCAATAAGTACATTTGTGTCATTGGTTGAACATTTAGGTCATTTATGTCCTCCAAAGGCTTATTCTCGTCCAATTAGGGTTTTTAACCAATCTTGTGCATCTAATAAGTGATTTTGTGTCTTCGGTTGAACATTTAGGTCATTTTCATGCTCCCGAGGCTTATTCTCGTCCAATTAGGGTTTTTAACGAATCTTGTGCATCCAATAAGTGATTTTGTGTCATTGGTTGAACATTTTGGTCATTTTCGTCCTCCCTAGGCTTATTCTCGTCCATTTAGGGTTTTTAACCCATCATGTGCATCCAATAACTACATTTGTGTAATTGGTTGAACATTTAGGTCATTTTCGTCCTCCCAAGGCTTATTCTCGTCCAATTAGGGTTTTTAACCAATCTTGTGCATCCAATAAGTGATTTTGTGTCATTGGTTGAACATTTAGGTCATTTTTGTCCTCCCAAGGCTTATTCTCGTCCTATTAGGGTTTTTAACCAATCTTGTGCATCCAATAAGTGATTTTGTGTCATTGGTTGAACATTTAGGTCATTTCGTCCTCCCTACGCTTATTCTCGTCCAATTAGGGTTTTTAACCAATCTTGTGCATCCAATAATTACATTTGTCTCATTGGTTGAAATTTAGCTCACTTTCGTCCTCCCTAGGCTTATTCTCGTCCAATTAGGGTTTTTAACCAATCTTGTGCATCCAATAAGTGATTTTGTGTCATTTGTTGAATATTTAGGTCATTTTCCTCCTCCCTAGGCTTATTCTCGTCCATTTAGGGTTTTTAACCAATCTTGTGCATCCAATAAGTGATTTTGTGTCATTGGTTGAACATTTAGGTCATTTTCGTCCTCCCTAGGCTTATTCTCGTCCAATTAGGGTTTTTAACCAATCTTGTGCATCCAATAAGTACATTTGTGTCATTGGTTGAACATATAACTCATTTTCGTCCTCCCTAGGCTTATTCTCGTCCAATTAGGGTTTTTAACCAATCTTGTGCATCCAATAAGTGATTTTGTGTCATTGGTTGAACATTTAGGTCATTTTCGTCCTCCCAAGGCTTATTCTCGTCCAATTAGGGTTTTTAACCAATCTTGTGCATCCAATAGGTACATTTGTGTCATTGGTTGAACATTTAGGTCATTTTCGTCCTCCCTAGGCTTATTCTCGTCCAATTAGGGTTTTTAACCAATCTTGTGCATCCAATAAGTACATTTGTGTCATTGGTTGAACATTTAGGTCATTCTCGTCCTCCCAAGGCTTATTCTCGTCCAATTAGGGTTTTTAACCAATCTTGTGCATCCAATAAGTACATTTGTGTCATTGGTTGATTATTTAGGTCATTTTCGTCCTCCCAAGGCTTATTCTCGTCCAATTAGGGTTTTTAACCAATCTTGTGCATCAAATAAGTGATTTTGTGTCATTGGTTGAACATTTAGGTCATTTTCGTCCTCCCTAGGCTTATTCTCGTCCAATTAGGGGTTTTAACCAATCTTGTGCATCCAATAAGTGATTTTGTGTCATTGGTTGAACATTTAGGTCATTTTTGTCCTCCCAAGGCTTATTCTCGTCCAATTACGGTTTTTAACCAATCTTGTCCATCCAATAAGTGATTTTGTGTCATTGGTTGAACATTTAGGTCATTTTCGTCCTCCCAAGGCTTATTCTCGTCCAATTAGGGTTTTTAACCAATCTTGTGCATCCAATAAGTGATTTTGTGTCATTGGTTGAACATTTAGGTCATTTTCATCCTCCCAAGGCTTATTCTCGTCCAATTAGGGTTTTTAACCAATCTTGTCCATCCAATAAGTGATTTTGTGTCATTGGTTGAACATTTAGGTCATTTTCGTCCTCCCAAGGCTTATTCTCGTCCAATTAGGGTTTTTAACCAATCTTGTGCATCCAATAAGTGATTTTGTGTCATTGGTTAAACATTTAGGTCATTTTCGTCCTCCCAAGGCTTATTCTCGTCCAATTAGGGTTTTTAACCAATCTTGTGCATCCAATAAGTGATTTTGTGTCATTGGTTGAACATTTAGGTCAGTTTCGTCCTCCCAAGGCTTATTCTCGTCCAATTAGGGTTTTTAACCAATCTTGTGCATCCAATAAGTACATTTGTGTAATTGGTTGAACATTTAGGTCATTTTCATCCTCCCAAGGCTTATTCTCGTCCAATTAGGGTTTTTAACCAATCTTGTCCATCCAATAAGTGATTTTGTGTCATTGGTTGAACATTTAGGTCATTTTCGTCCTCCCAAGGCTTATTCTCGTCCAATTAGGGTTTTTAACCAATCTTGTGCATCCAATAAGTACATTTGTGTCATTGGTTGAACATTTAGGTCATTTTCGTTCTCCCTAGGCTTTTTCTCGTCCAATTAGGGGTTTTAACAAATCTTGTGCATCCAATAAGTACATTTGTGTCATTGGTTGAACATTTAGGTCATTTTCGTCGTCCCTAGGCTTATTCTCGTCCAATTAGGGTTTTTAACCAATCTTGTGCATCTAATTAATACATTTGTGTCATTGGTTGAACATTTAGGTCATTTTCGTCCACCCAATGCTTATTCTCGTCCAATTAGGGGTTTTAACCAATCTTGTGCATCCAATAAGTACATTTGTGTCATTGGTTGAACATTTAGGTCATTTTCGTCCTCCCTAGGCTTATTCTCGTCCAATTAGGGGTTTTAACCAATCTTGTGCATCCAATAAGTGATTTTGTGTCATTGGTTGAACATTTAGGTCATTTTTGTCCTCCCAAGGCTTATTCTCGTCCAATTACGGTTTTTAACCAATCTTGTCCATCCAATAAGTGATTTTGTGTCATTGGTTGAACATTTAGGTCATTTTCGTCCTCCCAAGGCTTATTCTCGTCCAATTAGGGTTTTTAACCAATCTTGTGCATCCAATAAGTGATTTTGTGTCATTGGTTGAACATTTAGGTCATTTTCGTCCCCCCAAGGCTTATTCTCGTCCAATTAGGGTTTTTAACTAATCTTGTGCATCCAATAAGTACATTTGTGTCATTGGTTGAACATTTAGGTCATTTTCGTCCTCCCAAGGCTTATTCTCGTCCAATTAGGGTTTTTAACCAATCTTGTGCATCCAATAGGTACATTTGTGTCATTGGTTGAACATTTAGGTCATTTTCGTCCTCCAAAGGCTTATTCTCGTCCAATTAGGGTTTTTAACCAATCTTGTGCATCCAATAAGTGATTTTGTGTCATTGGTTGAACATTTAGGTCATTTTCGTCCTCCCAAGGCTTATTCTCGTCCAATTAGGGTTTTTAACCAATCTTTGCATCCAATAAGTACATTTGTGTCATTGGTTGAACATTTAGGTCATTTTCTTCCTCCCTAGGCTTTTTCTCGTCCAATTAGGGTTTTTAACCAATCTTGTGCATCCAATAAGTACATTTGTGTCATTGGTTGAACATTTAGGTCATTTTCGTCCTCCCAATGCTTATTCTCGTCCAATTAGGGTTTTAAACCAATCTTGTGCATCCAATAAGTGATTTTGTGTCCTTTGTTGAAAATTTAGGTCATTTTCGTCCTCCCAAGGCTTATTCTCGTCCAATTAGGGATTTTAACCAATCTTGTGCATCCAATAAGTACATTTGTGTCATTGGTTGAACATTTAGGTCATTTTCGTTCTCCCTAGGCTTTTTCTCGTCCAATTAGGGGTTTTAACCAATCTTGTGCATCCAATAAGTACATTTGTGTCATTGGTTGAACATTTAGGTCATTTT
>JBBPBP010000281.1:0-11786 GCA_037974735.1 Cicer chorassanicum
TAACCAATCTTGTGCATCCAATAATTACATTTGTCTCATTGGTTGAAATTTAGCTCACTTTCGTCCTCCCTAGGCTTATTCTCGTCCAATTAGGGTTTTTAACCAATCTTGTGCATCCAATAAGTGATTTTGTGTCATTTGTTGAATATTTAGGTCATTTTCCTCCTCCCTAGGCTTATTCTCGTCCATTTAGGGTTTTTAACCAATCTTGTGCATCCAATAAGTGATTTTGTGTCATTGGTTGAACATTTAGGTCATTTTCGTCCTCCTTAGGCTTATTCTCGTCCAATTAGGGTTTTTAACCAATCTTGTGCATCCAATAAGTACATTTGTGTCATTGGATGAACATTTAGGTCATTTTCGTCCTCCCAAGGCTTATTCTCGTCCAATTAGGGTTTTTAACCAATCTTGTGCATCCAATAAGTACATTTGTGTCATTAGTTGAACATTTAGGTCATTTATGTCCTCCAAAGGCTTATTCTCGTCCAATTAGGGTTTTTAACCAATCTTGTGCATCTAATAAGTGATTTTGTGTCTTTGGTTGAACATTTAGGTCATTTTCGTGCTCCCGTGGCTTATTCTCGTCCAATTAGGGTTTTTAACCAATCTTGTGCATCCAATAAGTGATTTTGTGTCATTGATTGAACATTTTGGTCATTTTCGTCCTCCCTAGGCTTATTCTCGTCCATTTAGGGTTTTTAACCCATCATGTGCATCCAATAACTACATTTGTGTCATTGGTTAAACATTTAGGTCATTTTCGTCCTCCCAAGGCTTATTCTCGTCCAATTAGGGGTTTTAACCAATCTTGTGCATCCAATAAGTGATTTTGTGTCATTGGTTGAACATTTAGGTCATTTTTGTCCTCCCAAGGCTTATTCTCGTCCAATTAGGGTGTTTAACAAATCTTGTGCATCCAATAAGTGATTTTGTGTCATTGGTTGAACATTTAGGTCATTTTTGTCCTCCCAAGGCTTATTCTCGTCTTATTAGGGTTTTTAACCAATCTTGTGCATCCAATAAGTTATTTTGTGTCATTGGTTGAACATTTAGGTCATTTCGTCCTCCCTACGCTTATTCTCGTCCAATTAGGGTTTTTAACCAATCTTGTGCATCCAATAAATACATTTGTCTCATTGGTTGAACATTTAGGTCATTTTTGTCCTCCCAAGGCTTATTCTCGTCCAATTACGGTTTTTAACCAATCTTGTCCATCCAATAAGTGATTTTGTGTCATTGGTTGAACATTTAGGTCATTTTCGTCCTCCCAAGGCTTATTCTCGTCCAATTAGGGTTTTTAACCAATCTTGTGCATCCAATAAGTGATTTTGTGTCATTGGTTGAACATTTAGGTCATTTCGTCTTCCCTAGGCTTATTCTCGTCCAATTAGGGTTTTTAACCAATCTTGTGCATCCAATAAGTACATTTGTGTCATTGGCTGAACATTTAGGTCATTTTCGTCCTCCCTAGGCTTATTCTCGTCCAATTAGGGTTTTTAACCAATCTTGTGCATCCAATAAGTGATTTTGTGTCATTGGTTCAACATTTAGGTCATTTTGGTCCTCCCAAGGCTTATTCTCGTCCAATTAGGGTTTTTAACCAACCTTGTGCATCCAATAAGTGATTTTGTGTCATTGGTTGAGTATTTAGGTCATTTTCGTCCTCTCAAGGCTTATTCTCGTCCAATTAGGGTTTTTAACCAATCTTGTGCATCCAATAAGTGATTTTGTGTCATTGGTTGAACATTTAGGTCATTTCGTCTTCCCTAGGCTTATTCTCGTCCAATTAGGGTTTTTAACCAATCTTGTGCATCCAATAAGTACATTTGTGTCATTGGCTGAACATTTAGGTCATTTTCGTCCTCCCTAGGCTTATTCTCGTCCAATTAGGGTTTTTAACCAATCTTGTGCATCCAATAAGTGATTTTGTGTCATTGGTTGAACATTTAGGTCATTATCGTCCTCCCTAGGCTTATTCTCGTCCAATTAGGGTTTTTAACCAATCTTGTGCATCCAATAAGTACACTTGTGTCATTGGTTGAACATTTAGGTCATTTTCGTCCTCCCAAGGCTTATTCTCGTCCAATTAGGGTTTTTAACCAATCTTGTGCATCCAATAACTGATTTTGTGCCATTGGTTGAACATTTAGGTCATTTTCGTCCTCCCAAGGCTTATTCTCGACAATTAGGGTTTTCAACCAATCTTGTGGATCCAATAAGTACATTTGTGTCTTTGGTTGAACATTTAGGTCATTTATGTCCTCCAAAAACTTATTCTCGTCCAATTAGGGTTTTTAACCAATCTTGTGCATCCAATAAGTGATTTTGTGTCATTGGTTGAACATTTAGGTCATTTTCGTCCTCCCAAGGCTTATTCTCGTCCAATTAGGGTTTTTAACCAATCTTGTGCATCCAATAAGTACATTTGTGTCATTCGTTGAACTTTTAGGTCGTTTTCGTCCTCCTAAGGCTTATTCTCGTCCAATTAGGGTTTTTAAGCAATCTTGTGCATCCAATAAGTACATTTGTGTCATTGGTTGAACATTTAGGTCATTTTCGTCCTCCCAAGGCTTATTTTCGGCCAATTAGGGTTTTTAACCAATCTTGTGCATCCAATAAGTGATTTTGTGTCATTGGTTGAACATTTAGGTCATTTTCGTCCTCCCAAGGCTTATTCTCGTCCAATTAGGGTTTTTAACCAATCTTGTGCATCCAATAAGTGATTTTGTGTCATTGGTTGAACATTTAGGTCATTTTCGTCCTCCCAAGGCTTATTCTCGTCCAATTAGGGTTTTTAACCAATCTTGTGCATCCAATAAGTGATTTTGTGTCATTGGTTGAACATTTAGGTCATTTTCGTCCTCCCAAGGCTTATTCTCGCCCAAGTAGGGTTTTTAACCAATCTTGTGCATCCAATAAGTGATTTTGTGTCATTGGTTGAACATTTAGGTCATTTTCGTCCTCCCAAGGCTTATTCTCGTCCAATTAGGGTTTTTAACCAATCTTGTGCATCCAATAAGTGATTTTGTGTCATTGGTTGAACATTTAGGTCATTTTCGTCCTCCCAAGGCTTATTCTCGTCCAATTAGGGTTTTTAACCAATCTTGTGCATCCAATAAGTACATTTGTTTCATTGGTTGAACATTTATATCATTTTCGTCCTCCCAAGGCTTATTCTCGTCCAATTAGGGTTTTTAACCAATCTTGTGCATCCAATAAGTACATTTGTGTCATTGGTTGAACATTTAGGTCATTTTCGTCCTCCCTAGGCTTATTCTCGTCCAATTAGGGTTTTTAACCAATCTTGTGCATCCAATAGTACATTTGTGTCATTGGATGAACATTTAGGTCATTTTCGTCCTCCCTAGGCTTATTCTCGTCCAATTAGGGTTTTTAACCAATCTTGTGCATCCAATAAGTACATTTGTGTCATTGGTTGAACATTTAGGTCATTTTCGTCCTCCCAAGGCTTATTCTCGTTCAATTAGGGTTTTTAACCAATCTTGTGCATCCAATAAGTACATGTGTGTAATTGGTTGAACATTTAGGCCATTTTCTTCCTCCCTAGGCTTATTCTCGTCCAATTAGGGTTTTTAACCAATCTTGTGCATCCAATAAGTACATTTGTGTCATTGGTTGAACATTTAGGTCATTTTCGTCCTCCCTAGGCTTATTCTCGTCCAATTAGGGTTTTTAACCAATCTTGTGCATCCAATAAGTACATTTGTGTCATTGGTTGAACATTTAGGTCATTTTCGTCCTCCCTAGGCTTATTCTCGTCCAATTAGGGTTTTTAACCAATCTTGTGCATGAAATAAGTGATTTTGTGTCATTGGTTGAACATTTAGGTCATTTTCGTCCTCCCTATGCTTAATCTCGTCCAATTAGGGTTTTTAACCAATCTTGTGCATCCAATAAGTGATTTTGTGTCATTGGTTGAACATTTAGGTCATTTTCGTCCTCCCAAGGCTTATTCTCGTCCAATTAGGGTTTTTAACCAATCTTGTGCATCCAATAAGTACATTTGTGTCATTGGTTGAACATTTAGGTCATTTTCGTCCTCCCTAGGCTTATTCTCGTCCAATTAGGGTTTTTAACCAATCTTGTGCATTTAATAAGAAAATTTGTGTCATTGGTTGAACATTTAGGTCATTTTCGTCCTCCCAAGGCTTATTCTCGTCCAATTAGGGTTTTTAACCAATCTTGTGCATCCAATAAGTAAATTTGTGTCATTGGTTGAACATTTAGGTCATTTTCGTCCTCCGAAGGCTTATTCTCGTCCAATTAGGGTTTTTAACCAATCTTGTGCATCCAATAAGTGATTTTGTGTCATTGGTTGAACATTTAGGTCATTTTTGTCCTCCCAAGGCTTATTCTCGTCCTATTAGGGTTTTTAACCAATCTTGTGCATCCAATAAGTGATTTTGTGTCATTGGTTGAACATTTAGGTCATTTCGTCCTCCCTACGCTTATTCTCGTCCAATTAGGGTTTTTAACCAATCTTGTGCATCCAATAATTACATTTGTCTCATTGGTTGAAATTTAGCTCACTTTCGTCCTCCCTAGGCTTATTCTCGTCCAATTAGGGTTTTTAACCAATCTTGTGCATCCAATAAGTGATTTTGTGTCATTTGTTGAATATTTAGGTCATTTTCCTCCTCCCTAGGCTTATTCTCGTCCATTTAGGGTTTTTAACCAATCTTGTGCATCCAATAAGTGATTTTGTGTCATTGGTTGAACATTTAGGTCATTTTTGTCCTCCCAAGGCTTATTCTCGTCTTATTAGGGTTTTTAACCAATCTTGTGCATCCAATAAGTTATTTTGTGTCATTGGTTGAACATTTAGGTCATTTCGTCCTCCCTACGCTTATTCTCGTCCAATTAGGGTTTTTAACCAATCTTGTGCATCCAATAAATACATTTGTCTCATTGGTTGAACATTTAGGTCATTTTCATCCTCCCTAGGCTTATTCTCGTCCAATTAGGGTTTCTAACCAATCTTGTGCATCCAATAAGTGATATTGTGTCATTTGTTGAATATTTAGGTCATTTTCCTCCTCCCTAGGCTTATTCTCGTCCATTTAGGGTTTTTAACCAATCTTGTGCATCCAATGAGTGATTTTGTGTCATTGGTTGAACATTTAGGTCATTTTCGTCCTACCAAGGCTTATTCTTGTCCAATTAGGGTTTTTAACCAATCTTGTGCATTTAATAAGTGATTTTGTGTCATTGGTTGAACATTTAGGTCATTTTCTTCCTCCCAAGGCTTATTCTCGTCCAATTAGGGTTTTTAACCTATCGTGTGCATGCAATAAGTACATTTGTGTCATTGGTTGAACATTTAGGTCATTTATGTCCTCCAAAGGCTTATTCTCGTCCAATTAGGGTTTTTAACCAATCTTGTGCATCCAATAAGTGATTTTGTGTCTTTGGTTGAACATTTAGGTCATTTTCGTCCTCCCAAGGCTTATTCTCGTCCAATTAGGGTTTTTAACCAATCTTGTGCATCCAATAAGTGATTTTGTGTCTTTGGTTGAACATTTAGGTCATTTTCGTCCTCCCAAGGCTTATTCTTGTCCAATTAGGGTTTTTAACCAATCTTGTGCATCCCATAAGTGATTTTGTGTCATTGGTTGAACATTTAGGTTATTTATGTCCTCCCTAGGCTTATTCTCGTCCGATTAGGGTTTTTAACAAATCTTGTGCATCCAATAAGTACATTTGTGTCATTGGTTGAACATTTAGGTCATTTATGTCCTCCAAAAGCTTATTCTCGTCCAATTAGGGTTTTAAACCAATCTTGTGCATCCAATAAGTACATTTGTGTCAATGGTTGAACATTTTGGTCATTTTCGTCCTCCCTAGGCTTATTCTCGTCCAATTAGGGTTTTTAACCCATCTTGTGCATCCAATAACTACATTTGTGTCATTAGTTGAACATTTAGGTCATTTTCGTCCTCCCTAGGCTTATTCTCGTCCAATTAGGGGTTTTAACCAATCTTGTGCATCCAATAAGTGATTTTGTGTCATTGGTTGAACATTTAGGTCATTTTTGTCCTCCCAAGGCTTATTCTCGTCCAATTACGGTTTTTAACCAATCTTGTCCATCCAATAAGTGATTTTGTGTCATTGGTTGAACATTTAGGTCATTTTCGTCCTCCCAAGGCTTATTCTCGTCCAATTAGGGTTTTTAACCAATCTTGTGCATCCAATAAGTGATTTTGTGTCATTGGTTGAACATTTAGGTCATTTCGTCTTCCCTAGGCTTATTCTCGTCCAATTAGGGTTTTTAACCAATCTTGTGCATCCAATAAGTACATTTGTGTCATTGGCTGAACATTTAGGTCATTTTCGTCCTCCCTAGGCTTATTCTCGTCCAATTAGGGTTTTTAACCAATCTTGTGCATCCAATAAGTGATTTTGTGTCATTGGTTCAACATTTAGGTCATTTTGGTCCTCCCAAGGCTTATTCTCGTCCAATTAGGGTTTTTAACCAACCTTGTGCATCCAATAAGTGATTTTGTGTCATTGGTTGAATATTTAGGTCATTTTCGTCCTCTCAAGGCTTATTCTCGTCCAATTAGGGTTTTTAACCAATCTTGTGCATCCAATAAGTGATTTTGTGTCATTGGTTGAACATTTAGGTCATTTTCGTCCTCCCTAGGCTTATTCTCGTCCAATTCGGGTTTTTAACCAATCTTGTGCATCCAATAAGTACATTTGTGTCATTGGTTGAACATTTAGGTCATTTTCGTCCTCCCTAGGCTTATTCTCGTCCAATTAGGGTTTTTAACCAATCTTGTGCATCCAATAAGTACATTTGTGTCATTGGTTGAACATTTAGGTCATTTTCGTCCTCCCTAGGCTTATTCTCGTCCAATTAGGGTTTTTAACCAATCTTGTGCATCCAATAAGTACATTTGTGTCATTCGTTAAACATTTATGTCATTTTCGTCCTCCCAAGGCTTATTCTCATCCAATTAGGGTTTTTAACCATTCTTGTGCATCCAATAACTGATTTTGTGTCATTGGTTGAACATTTAGGTCATTTTTCGTCCTCGCAAGGCTTATTCTCGTCCAATTAGGGTTTTTAACCAATCTTGTGCATCCAATTAGTACATTTGTGTCATTGATTGAACATTTAGGTCATTTTCGTCCATCGAAGGCTTATTCTCGTCCAATTAGGGTTTTTAACCAATCTTGTGCTTCCAATAAGTGATTTTGTGTCATTGGTTGAACATTTAGGTCATTTTCGTCCTCCCAAGGCTTATTCTCGTCCAATTAGGGTTTTTAACCAATCTTGTGCATCCAATAAGTACATTTGTGTCATTGGTTGAACGTTTAGGTCATTTTCGTCCTCCCTAGGCTTATTCTCGTCCAATTAGGGTTTTTAACCAATCTTGTGCATCCAATAAGTACATTTGTGTCATTGGTTGAACATTTAGGTCATTTTCGTCCTCCCTAGGCTTATTCTCGTCCAATTAGGGTTTTTAACCAATCTTGTGCATCGAATAAGTGATTTTGTGTCATTGGTTGAACATTTAAGTCATTTTCGTCCTCCCAAGGCTTATTCTCTTCCAATTAGGGTTTTTAACCAATCTTGTGCATCCAATAAGTACATTTGTGTCATTGGTTGAACATTTAGGTCATTTTCGTCCTCCCAAGGCTTATTCTCGTCCAATTAGGGTTTTTAACCAATCTTGTGCATCCAATAAGTACATTTGTGTCATTGGTTGAACATTTAGGTCATTTTCGTCCTCCCTAGGCTTATTCTCGTCCAATTAGGGTTTTTAACCAATCTTGTGCATCGAATAAGTGATTTTGTGTCATTGGTGGATTATTTAGGTCATTTTCGTCCTCCCTAGGCTTATTCTCTTCCAATTAGGGTTTTTAACCAATCTTGTGCATCCAATAAGTACATCTGTGTCATTGATTGAACATTTAGGTCATTTTTGTCCTCCCAAGGATTATTCTCGTCCAATTAGGGTTTTTAACCAATCTTGTGCATCCAATAAGTACATTTGTGTCATTGGTTGAACATTTAGGTCATTTTCGTCCTCCCTAGGCTTATTCTCGTCCAATTAGGGTTTTTAACCAATCTTGTGCATCCAATAAGTGATTTTGTGTCATTGGTTGAACATTCAGGTGATTTTCGTCCTCCCAAGGCTTATTCTCGTCCAATTAGGGTTTTTAACCAATCTTGTGCATCCAATAAGTGATTTTGTGTCATTGGTTGAACATTTAGGTCATTTTCTTGCTCCCTAGGCTTATTCTCGTCCAATTAGGGTTTTTAACCAATCTTGTGCATCCAATAAGTACATTTGTGTCATTGGTTGAACATTTAGGTCATTTTCGTCCTCCCTAGGCTTATTCTCGTCCAATTAGGGTTTTTAAACAATCTTGTGTATCCAATAAGTGATTTTGTGCCATTGGTTGAACATTTAGGTCATTTTCGTCCTCCCAAGGGTTATTCTCGTCCAGATATGGTTTTTTAACCAATCTTGTGCATCCAATAAGTACATTTGTGTCATTGGTTGAACATTAAGGTCATTTTCGTCCTCCCTAGGCTTATTCTCGTCCAATTAGGGTTTTTTAACAATCTTGTGCATCCAATAAGTGATTTTGTGCCATTGGTTGAACATTTAGGTCATTTTCGTCCTCCCAAGGCTTATTCTCGTCCAATTAGGATTTTTAACCAATCTTGTGCATCCAATAAGTACATTTGTGTCATTGGTTGAACATTTAGGTCATTTATGTCCTCCAAAGGCTTATTCTCGTCCAATTAGGGTTTTTAACCAATCTTGTGCATCCAATAAGTGATTTTGTGTCTTTGGTTGAACATTTAGGTCATTTTCGTCCTCCCAAGGCTTATTCTCGTCCAATTAGGGTTTTTAACCAATCTTGTGCATCCAATAAGTGATTTTGTGTCTTTGGTTGAACATTTAGGTCATTTTCGTCCTCCCAAGGCTTATTCTTGTCCAATTAGGGTTTTTAACCAATCTTGTGCATCCCATAAGTGATTTTGTGTCATTGGTTGAACATTTAGGTTATTTATGTCCTCCCTAGGCTTATTCTCGTCCGATTAGGGTTTTTAACAAATCTTGTGCATCCAATAAGTACATTTGTGTCATTGGTTGAACATTTAGGTCATTTATGTCCTCCAAAAGCTTATTCTCGTCCAATTAGGGTTTTAAACCAATCTTGTGCATCCAATAAGTACATTTGTGTCAATGGTTGAACATTTTGGTCATTTTCGTCCTCCCTAGGCTTATTCTCGTCCAATTAGGGTTTTTAACCCATCTTGTGCATCCAATAACTACATTTGTGTCATTAGCTGAACATTTAGGTCATTTTCGTCCTCCCTAGGCTTATTCTCGTCCAATTAGGGGTTTTAACCAATCTTGTGCATCCAATAAGTGATTTTGTGTCATTGGTTGAACATTTAGGTCATTTTTGTCCTCCCAAGGCTTATTCTCGTCCAATTACGGTTTTTAACCAATCTTGTCCATCCAATAAGTGATTTTGTGTCATTGGTTGAACATTTAGGTCATTTTCGTCCTCCCAAGGCTTATTCTCGTCCAATTAGGGTTTTTAACCAATCTTGTGCATCCAATAAGTGATTTTGTGTCATTGGTTGAACATTTAGGTCATTTTCGTCCTCCCAAGGCTTATTCTCGTCCAATTAGGGTTTTTAACCAATCTTGTGCATCCAATAAGTACATTTGTGTCATTGGTTGAACATTTAAGTCATTTTTGTCCTCCCAAGGCTTATTCTCGTCCAATTAGGGTTTTTAACCAATCTTGTGCATCCAATAAGTGATTTTGTGTCATTGGTTGAACATTTAGGTCATTTTCGTCCTCCCAAGGCTTATTCTCGTCCAATTAGGGTTTTTAACCAATCTTGTGCATCCAATAAGTGATTTTGTGTCATTGGTTGAACATTTAGATCATTTTCGTCCTCCCAAGGCTTATTCTCGTCCAATTAGGGTTTTTAACCAATCTTCTGCATCCAATAAGTGATTTTGTGTCATTGGTTGAACATTTAGGTCATTTTCATCCTCCCAAGGCTTATTCTCGTCCAATTAGGGTTTTTAACCAATCTTGTGCATCCAATAAGTGATTTTGTGTCATTGGTTGAACATTTAGGTCATTTTCGTCCTCCCAAGGCTTATTCTCGTCCAATTAGGGTTTTTAACCAATCTTGTGCATCCAATAAGTACATATGTGTCATTGGTTGAACATTTAGGTCATTTTCGTCCTCTTAAGGCTTATTCTAGTCCAATTAGGGTTTTTAACCAATCTTGTGCATCCAATAAGTACATTTGTGTCATTGGTTGAACATTTAGGTCATTTTCGTCATCCCAAGGCTTATTCTCGCCCAATTAGGGTTTTTAACCAATCTTGTGCATCCAATAAGTACATTTGTGTCATTGGCTGAACATTTAGGTCATTTTCGTCCTCCCTAGGCTTATTCTCGTCCAATTAGGGTTTTTAACCAATCTTGTGCATCCAATAAGTGATTTTGTGTCATTGGTTGAACATTTAGGTCATTTTTGTCCTCCCAAGGCTTATTCTCGTCCAATTACGGTTTTTAACCAATCTTGTCCATCCAATAAGTGATTTTGTGTCATTGGTTGAACATTTAGGTCATTTTCGTCCTCCCAAGGCTTATTCTCGTCCAATTAGGGTTTTTAACCAATCTTGTGCATCCAATAAGTGATTTTGTGTCATTGGTTGAACATTTAGGTCATTTTCGTCCTCCCTAGCCTTATTCGTGTCCAATTAGGGTTTTTAACCAATCTTGTGCATCCAATAAGTTTATTTGTGTCATTGGTTGAACATTTAGGTCATTTTCGTCCTCCCAAGGCTTATTCTCGTCCAATTAGGGTTTTTAACCAATCTTGTGCATCCAATAAGTGATTTTGTGTCTTTGGTTGAACATTTAGGTCATTTTCGTCCTCCCAAGGCTTATTCTTGTCCAATTAGGGTTTTTAACCAATCTTGTGCATCCCATAAGTGATTTTGTGTCATTGGTTGAACATTTAGGTTATTTATGTCCTCCCTAGGCTTATTCTCGTCCGATTAGGGTTTTTAACAAATCTTGTGCATCCAATAAGTACATTTGTGTCATTGGTTGAACATTTAGGTCATTTATGTCCTCCAAAAGCTTATTCTCGTCCAATTAGGGTTTTAAACCAATCTTGTGCATCCAATAAGTACATTTGTGTCAATGGTTGAACATTTTGGTCATTTTCGTCCTCCCTAGGCTTATTCTCGTCCAATTAGGGTTTTTAACCCATCTTGTGCATCCAATAACTACATTTGTGTCATTAGCTGAACATTTAGGTCATTTTCGTCCTCCCTAGGCTTATTCTCGTCCAATTAGGGGTTTTAACCAATCTTGTGCATCCAATAAGTGATTTTGTGTCATTGGTTGAACATTTAGGTCATTTTTGTCCTCCCAAGGCTTATTCTCGTCCAATTACGGTTTTTAACCAATCTTGTCCATCCAATAAGTGATTTTGTGTCATTGGTTGAACATTTAGGTCATTTTCGTCCTCCCAAGGCTTATTCTCGTCCAATTAGGGTTTTTAACCAATCTTGTGCATCCAATAAGTGATTTTGTGTCATTGGTTGAACATTTAGGTCATTTCGTCTTCCCTAGGCTTATTCTCGTCCAATTAGGGTTTTTAACCAATCTTGTGCATCCAATAAGTACATTTGTGTCATTGGCTGAACATTTAGGTCATTTTCGTCCTCCCTAGGCTTATTCTCGTCCAATTAGG